>CM074961.1:13252311-13286823 GCA_037577455.1 Pangasius macronema
TCACACAGAGGCATTCCCAAAGCGTTGTTTGACGCAGCTCGAGTTCCTGAAGGGGAACTTCCTTAAGCACATTCATTATGTGGAAAACTTTGAAGAAGTGCATATTTTTCAATAAGATGCTAACACTTTTGATACCATCAAACATGACAGTAGGAGAAACATAGTCTCTCAAATTCTCATTATTGTATAGACAGTCAAAAGCTTAGAAAGTGATGTGTTGCAATATATTTCTCTGGATTAAATACTATCTGCTGTTAGGTGTTATATTTTATGAACAATTTACTATATTTTCTTTAGTAATTGGAGAAAGATGAAAGAACAGTTCTGCTTATAAGAAACTACTGTGAGGTGTTCATCCCAATTTAAGATATAGAACTACTGCTTTATCACCCTTCATTCCCACACAGTTGAGTCTTGGGGAATTAGTGAACATCTTCCTGCCACCAATGAAGAATGCAGAGGGTGTTAGCTACTACGGTGTTACATTGGGATGGGGGAGATCTGGACAGTGATAGGAAAGGCTGCTCAAATGAGCAGACAGTTTGCTTCACAGATGGCTGATCAGTAAAACCAACTGGAGATCCTCTAGTCTGCAGGGTGCATTCTGGGGCTCGCTGAAGCTGGGAAAGCGGTGTGACCACACATTTCAGCCAAATGATCCTCACTAATTAATTTACCAAACTTGGGAATGGGCTGTGACATAGAAAGGCCACATGCTGTGGGTGGTATTTATGTGTGTAGGCGTCTGCTTGTATGGAAGTCTCATTAGTTACAGTGTTTCAGAGTGCACCTCTTCTTTACGCTTGCACTTACTCTTTCTCACACACATACATGTGTGTACTTACTCTTTCTCACACACATACCTTTCTCTTCTTGTCCAGATCAAATCAGATCAGAGATAGACTGTCAGGCTGATGTTACACTCTGATGGGTGGGCTTCTCTTTTCATGCTCCATCCATCTTCCTGCCTCTCCCATCTATTACAACTCAGATCTGCTCAATGTCTGTATCTCTGCCTGGGATCGCTGTGACTAACCACTTATTCACATCCACTCTCCGCACTAAAAAGCCTTCAGATCGTTTTAGCAGAATTAAGTTGTCATTCATCTGCACATTTTTTTCCTTTTTTTTGTTCAAAATTCTGTGGAAAAAGCATTATGGAGCATAGCAGTATGGGAATGATGAGTGGAATGAGATGCAGGCTATCATTACTTTGCAATATATCTCTGTGAGAAGGGATACGCATATAGATAATTACTGACCAGAGCCTGGTTTGCCACAGGCATTTTAGCAAATTATTCATCATGACATTGTAGACAGAGTGTTTGCACTGATTATTGCTCTCAAGATAACTGCTGCGTTGTAGCTGTCTTAGGAAACCAGGCCTTAATTTTCAAGATCTTTCCAATTTGTGCAACTATGGGTCATGAGTACACAGAGTCGGGCATGGGTCTGCTCCTCTTCTCTATCAAAATGTCAAACTTTTTCTTTGTTATATGTCTACAGACCTTTTTAAATGGGTGATGCCTTTCTACATAAAAAATCTTTATTCTACTGTATGGTAATCTGTTCAAATGACTACTCTTTACAACTGACGTGAGCAGAAAAGCATCTCAGAATGCACAGCAAGTCGAATCTTGAGGTAGATTGGCTATAACAGCAAAATACCACATCACTGGCCATTCTTATCAGCCAAGAGCAGGGATCTGAAGCTACAGTGTGCAGGTTCACAGAAGTTCATTTGAAGATTAGAAAAAGGCCATTTTTCCAATCTTCAGCTGTCCACTTTGGGTTTTAACATGGCCTATTGTTTAAGATTCTACAGTTGTAGTGTTTTATACCCCATTTACTCCTGGTCGCTTCATGCATCATCAGGATTATATCTGCACAGGGATTATCCACATAAAAATGCAGGTAGGAAGGCACTCAAGATGCATTTAAAACAGATTTAAATCTGACCTGTAATCAGAGACACGTTTTAGCCCACTGTTAAATGCATCAGTCTCTCCAAGCCATACTTGTGAAGCAACATTTCTTTCGAGTGTATTACAGTGCGTGGTTGGGACATAAAATTTTTCTTGTAGCATCCAGTTTTTGCATAAAACACTTGAAAATGGAACAACAGGAAGCTGGTAGTCAGAAAGTGCTAAGCTGATTTGCATGTTACACATTTGGAGAAATGTGTGAAAATATATTCATTTCAATTTCATTTTATTAGTATAACACTTTTACAAACAGACATTATCACGAAACATCTTTAGAGAAATATGGATGTAGATTTAGGTCCATAATGAGCAAGCTAGAGGCAACAGTGGCAAAAGGAAAATTCGCTGAGATGACATGAACAAGATATTTTGAAAGAAACCAGACTCCAAAAAGGAAACCATTCTCTTCTGTGGGACATTCCGATAGTAGATTATAAATTACTAGACAGTCAAGTAGAGAAAAGTGTATGTTGTTATTTCAGCCTCTCCTGTTAGGGGTTGCCACAGCTGAACCTTCTATTGTCTACGTATTGATTTGGCAAGGTTTTATGCCTGTTTCTTTCCTTCTCTAGGTGAAAGAAGGAAAGCTGTGTGAAGGGTGATGCTGGGACAGTGAGCAACATGCCAGTCGCAATGCCAGGTGCTGTTCTCCTCATCATTGCTGCTTTACTGGGATCGGCTGGCTCAGAGAAACCAGAAGACTCCAAGACAGGTAATATTATCATAAAAAGCATCATTAATTGGAATGCTGATCATGGGAAGTGCTTGGGGTGTTTAATATGGATGGTCTTGGATTAGTCTTTAAAAAGCTTAAGATCACTATGCTAATGCAAAGTGAAAAGGTGTTCTCTGGAGTGATGAATCACGCTTCACTATCCAGCAGTGTAATGGATGAATCTGGGTTTGGTGAATGTCAGGAGAACACTACCTGCCAGAATACATAGTGCCAACAGTAAAGTTTGGTAGAGGAGTGTCAATGGTCTGCGGCTGTTTTTCAGAGTTTGGTTTCAGCCCCTTAGATCCAGTGAAGGGCCCGAACAATTTCCATACAATTTACACAATTGTATGCTTCCAACTTTGCGGCAACGGTTTGGGGAAGGCCCCTTTTCTGTTCCAGCATGACAATGCTCCTATGCACAAAGTGATCTCCATAAAAACATTTGTTCTTTGACCACTCACTCACAACCTAGAGCTTCATATCTGACCACTCGCTTGCATGAAAATAAGAAGCTCCCATTCCCGCACCTTTTTTATGCTATCCCTTTTCTGTTGTTGCACACCTAGTTTTAACTCAATGCCCTGGAAACCTTTCTGGAAAACTTTTCTAAAAAAAAAAAAGAAATAGTGCACCTTCTATTCATATCTGTATTTGCATCTGATTACAACACATTATTTGTTCACAACGAATAACGTATATGTATTTGATTACATGACAATAACTGATTTGATTACATCACTGATAACTGAAGAGCTCAGCTGTTAAGAGCTCAGTTGATCCCACCTTAACATAATCATTAATATATTCAGCAACTTACAAACACCATATGTGAAAGAATAAACAGAAATGTACTGAGCCAGGACTCAGATGCTTGACTGAAGTAGCTTATTACATTCACACCTCACTCACATCACCATTACACAACAATCTCTGCTTCCATCTGTTCTTGTTTCCTGAGCCGTGGCTGCTGGAAAGTCTGTAACTCCCAGGTCTCATGTTCTATCTGTTGCAATATCCACATCAATCTGGAAATATTATTCACTCCTCCGCTTTCTCCCACTCTCATCTTATATGTGCTGCAGTGCATTTGCTGGAAATATCTTGAGCTAGGATGAATTGAAGTGATAGCAGATCTTTCTGATCTACTCAGACTGTTGGCACTCAGTGACTATTTGCCATTCTGGCAGGTTCAACAATGAGATCCATTTCCCTGTGTGTGTGATTGCCCCATCTGAAGCACACACTGTAGCTAACTACTCCATTCAGCTCTGTTGACTGGCACTGCTAATGAAATCTGAAATTATGGCAAACGGCTAATTAAAATCACACGCAGGTGTGAACACGCACACAGACATGCAACCCTTCCTCCCCTCACTTCATCAGCCACTGGGCACTGATACAGAGAAACAGAGAAGTGGGCAGAACATCACATAGTAAACACGCACACGCATGCTCATACATCTCTGAGACGAAGGTAATTACCGCAGCCAGCACAGGGAGAGTGTGAATAGGCTTTTATCTCCTACACACATGGAGGTCAGTCTTTGCTTAGAGACAGAAAGTAGTGTACATACTCCAAGGCTTTGAGGCTGAAGTAATTTCTGCCATACTAAAAAGCTCACTGCTGTGCTCATTAATTGTCATCGTGCTGCTTTAGGAGAGTCAGATTCCAATACGGTCTATTTCAAGAGTCCAACAATAGTGTCCTTATTCAGTGGTGTAGTGAACAGATCATATCTACCTGATTTGGTCATTTCTCTTAACTTCTCTTAATGATGTAATGGCCCATGTGAAAATTTGATGGATTCTGATTCAACCCCCCATGTGCAGATTGTGTGTGAATAAAAATCTAAATCTTAATGGTTATTCCTGTGGTCCATCTATAACAGAATTAGGGATTTGAATAGAGAACCTGCCTTTCAGGTTGAGTCAAGGTTAGAGAATTTCGTCATTTACAACTAAAATTATCTAGGAAGTGTGTAAGTGCAAAATTGTGCTGTCAAGTTAGTTATGGGTGGCGCACAAAAACAGCGACAGTAACCATGATTCAGCCATCCACATAATTAATGACTCCTTATGCACAATGAACAAAAACTTCCTCATAATGAACTCACACAAAATTGTCATTATTAATGCTCACAAGGCTTTGCAGTGTGTACAGATATTTGCCCTACCCCTGCACTGCATTAATCACAAGCAATAATTAGCAATAATGAGCTGAACTGCGAGTCATCTTCAAAGCAGGGATTAAATAAAAGTCCAGCGTTTTGTAGTACACAGTCGCAAGGAGTTGCCATGTTGGCTTGTTACAATGAAAGGAAAAAAAAAAAAAAAACATAAAAAGCAACCCATCTTTTCTCAGTCATGTGCCTACTGTGGTGTGAATCAACACTCATTATATTAGTAGAAATTATGACATGAGGCTCAACAACACACAACTGTTTTAAAAAACATGCCACTTGATAACACCCCAAAAAAAAGATCCACTCTACTGAAGATTTCTACTGAAGATTTCATCATTCACAGGAGCAAAATCAGGTCTTATCTGCTTTGCCTGTGATTTACTAAGCCACAGACCTGCTCAAATAAATATGACCAAAGTGTAGGTTTGAAAACCTGCACATTTGCCTTATTCACAGTACACACCCTCATGTTCCCACTCTTTAATTTTGCTGTTATATTGCAGTATTGCAATGTATCTGTAAAGCTGCCTTTAATTAGTGTTATACTCGACACATAATTACAAGCATGGCAAGTTTCACGCTTACATTTCCGAGAGATTTCTTTGAGATCAGAAATGTGCGGTGGTCTGGGAAAACCCTTTGACACTTCTACTTAGAGTGAAAGTTTTTCTGTTGTGCCACTTAGGAGCTTGACACCTCTACTTTAAAATAAGTAAATAAATAAATATTCATTTTCAGTAACTTATCCTAGTCAGGGTCACGGTGGATCTGGAGCCTATCCCGGGAACTCTGGGACCCTTATGTGGAACCTTCCCTACGGTCAGGTAGCGTCCCGTGGTACGTGTGTGTGTGTGTGTGTGTGTGTGTGTGTTACACACACACACACACACACACCTAAGGTTAATTTAGACTAGCTAATATGCCTACCAAGATGTTTTTTGCAGGTGTGAGAAAACAGGAAACCCACATGGACACAGGCAGAACATGCAGAGAAACTAAACATAGACCGTAACCCAAGCCCAGGATCAAACCGGAAGTCCTGGAACTGTTCTACCCACTGTGCTGCTGCCTGAAAACATAAATACATTTTACCAAAACAATATGGAAATGTATTATATAGGCTACTTTGTAACCCTGCTCTGGTGTCTGTCTACAGAAATCATGTCGGATTAACAACCATAGAGTCAGTCGGATCCAAAAGGTCTAAAACTTTGCTAGCTGAGTGATTTTCTAATGCAATAAATGTCACACTTTGATCAGGTTTTTGGATAGATAAATGTCATAGCAAAATGGAATTAATTCAGCTTGTAGACAGATAGCATCTTTCAAAAATGTCACGATGTCATGATCACATCATCATCAAAACATAGAAGAGTTCTTACACACTCAGTGTAGATGACCATGGGCAAAGTTTAAAAATGTTTAATAACCTAATAAAAAGACATTTAGCCAAAAGTACAGAACAGACTGATTTACTCAGTGATTTTTCCACACCAATCTGCCAGACAGTGATCAGCGGAGTAAAGAGACGACGATGAGGCTTGCGTTTGAATGTGGTGAGTGACTTTTACCTCAGGTGCTGAGACAGAGATTGATGTGGATGATGCTGATCAATCAAAATGAGAACACATTTCCCACTGTAAACTTATAATTCTTTACAGTTTGGCAGTAATGTTGTTTTTCAATAAGTACATTAAGTTATAACTAGTTATAACTAGAAGTAGGCAAGGCATATTTCAGTGGAAGTGGAATTAAATATTTAAATGTGAATTTCTCCTTTTGGGGTAGCCAGGCTTTTTGCTAGAACTTTACTTGTGGTTGAGATACTGTAGTTTTCAGAACTATACGTACAATATAGTAGAAAATGTCAAAGATTTGGCCATGTGAAGGGTTTTCCCAGGCTGCCACATGCATGTTCACAGCTGTCAACAACAAAAAGCACATGCCCTTACTGACTTATCATAAGTAACTTAGCATTTACTGAATTGTTATTTGAATTGAAAATCACATGCAACACACTCACATACTGTGTGTACAGTTTATTAGATTGCAGACACAAATAAGGACTCTTTATCTAAGATCTTATTAAGATCAGGGCCATAGATATGAATTAGATCACTAGATTAGTGCATTAACCTCAGAGACATTTAACAGTGTCGATGCTCTAATGGCCATTTATTGGATATATTGTATTTGGGTAATCATGTATGTGTCATACTGCCTGATCTAATTTTGTTCCCAAGGACAAAGTAAATACTGCTAAAAATACTGCTTAATACTTTTGAACCTGTTTAAAGCTTTAAAGTGATACATGATCCATCTAAGGTTGAAAAAAAATAGATAAAAAAACAGCACTGCTTTGAGCTATAGGTCCAAGTTCCTTCTGCTGTGAAGAATAGCTCCTGCATGTCTTGGCAAGCTTCCTGGTGATGGAACAGGGATCGCGCAGAACTGATGAGAAGATATGAATTTTCAGATGAGGCCTCAGGCTGTAAGGGAAATGAATTGAAATTCTCTGTAGATCCAAATGTCAGATTTGTTGCAATTGATTTCACTGGGGTATAACATGGCATTTCCAACTAATTTAGTGTTTGCTGGAATCCTGAGCTCTCTTAACCTTCAGAGTTACACATGGATAATGAATGCGAACATCACAATTGTGTTGATGCTAAATTATGCTAAACTAGTGTAATTAATTAGTGACCGCTTAGACTTCTAAATGAAGCTGAGAGAAATTTATGGAGGGAGAACAAAGATGATATAATTACTATACCTTGTATCCATACTTACAATCTTAATGCCATACACCATCTATTTTATACTGAAGTAAATGGTTTACTAGTTTTCTATAGTCTAGAAAAATGATTTGTGTACTAGTACATCTGTTTCTACTGTTTGCATGAGTATTTTAAATAACTGAATTATTGTAGTCATTATTATAATTTTATAACACAGTTCTCAAATCTGATTGGTTAGAAAGTCAGAATTTTTGTATACCATGAACGATAGGTGTAACATGAACGGTAGGTTAATATTAGTGTGCTCTTTTAATACATTATTGTTTCTATAGTTCCAGCCCATACACAGGGACTTATACGGCAGATCCTCGACATATGGATTAAAAAAAAAGTGTTGTTTAACAAAGAAAAATGCAAAATTGTTAATGTGGTGACATTTTTTGTTTTTGTTTACTTAACATTTATGGAAGGAGTCACGGTTGTCAGGGCTTTGTAACAATAACGATGCTTGTTTCCCAGCAAGTGAAAGTCTTCAGAGGAGTTTATGCTTTCCGGCTTCTCAGTAAAATGACAAGCTGTGTTTTTGAAAGAGAGAGAGAGAGAGAGAGAGAGAGAGAGAGAGAGAGAGAAGATGCGGTTGATGGAACAATTGTTTATAGCTGCTACAGTTTTAGTGATAACTTGTCTAGGGGGTAACCAGGGGGATCCCTTTTTTTTTGGATATATTTTTAGATTCGAGGGATCTACGAGTAGTATAACAGTACAGTGTGTCACAATCATAAGAGTAACTCAATCCTAAATTTATACCAGCTGTGTTATAATTAAATACAAATGACAATAAATAAATGACTATTAAACACAAGATAACAATTTGTTCAAGATCACCATAATATTAATAAATATTAAATATTAAGATAAATTCTTCAGTTTCTATGATGATTTATTCTGCAACTCCAGTGAAACTAATAGAAAAAGGAATTTAATGGGTTACATTTCTGATTGTCCATACGTAATGGCATGTGTATATACAGCCTGAGTATATATGTGCAAACAATACGATATATATTCGACTTCGTCCAATTAGACGTTACACAACCAGTTCATTTCCAATGACACGAGATATTAGAGAGCCTAATGAAGAGTATGTGTGTCAGAACAGCTGTCTCTAATTAGCCACTTCAGCATCAATACAGTATGTGTGTGGTGTAGGAGTTGTTGCCATGGTTACCTGCGCACAGCATTGATTATGTATAATGGTATATCACGAATGCCTTTCCCACAAGCATTAACTGCGTCCGTCGACTGTTTTGCACTTGTGCATAGATTTGCTTGTCTTTGTACACTTTATATTGGTGGCCTTCCAGAGAAAAACCTCCATTAATTTGCTGTTAACTCTGAGTTCTGATCTTGCAGGGGGTTTGATTTTGAACTTCCTGTCTTCCAAGAGTTAGATTTGTTCAGCTGGTTTTCATAAACGGCTGCAGGAAATGCAAGTGCAGCCGGACTACGTGCTACACTTCATGAAATATCGCTGCGCGCAGATAAGCCGGTGTTATGAGTGGGTGTGAGAGTGATATGTCCCTTATCTGATCAAACCCATGCACAAGACTGACTTCATTTCCCATGGTGCCTCCGGCTCTGCCTGTCTAATCTGGAACATCTTCATATTTACCCTAGGGTGAGGAGGTTCCTAGATAACATTGTTGTTGCAAATACATGACACTGTGAGCATAGTTGACTGCTATTACTTTAACTTCTGGCTTTGGTCGTGCCTCTTTCCTTCCTCTCACTGTGGTGAGGCGATGATGATCTTTGATAACCAGGAAGAACCAGAAGGCATTTATCACCAACAGCGCTTTCACTGGATGTGTGTGTGCGTATATAAAATGAGGTTGAAAACAAATATTAGGGATGAGCTTTTTTTGTTTTATTTTTTTTTGATTAATCTCATATTGTCTTACCAGTTAAATAATACAGGCCACAAAAAACAGATTATCTTATTATGTACCTGAATCATTCACGTTTTCTGCTGTTTAGCTGCCACAATTACTGTCCCAGAAGACCCTGTGAATGTCTGTGTATGAGGTTTGAAGATAGTTTAAATGAGCCTGGTCTTGTCCAAGATAAACCCCAGTGTATTATTCAGTAGTTTATCTTTAAACATATTCAGTAACTACTATGAATTATTCAGTAACTACACTGAAACTAACAGTAAAGGGATGCAGTTACAAGAGTGAGGAGTGCAAGTCCCGACATGCTGAAGGATCATGGGAAGGGTTAAACACCCTGATGGAATTCTCAGGCCAACATCAGTTGCACCTTTGTAAAGCAGTAGACTGCATTTTAACAGTTATTGATTCTCTGAATTCCAGAATGGAAAAGATTCAGATGATACGGTGAAGTAGAGCTCTGGGCTTTTTTGTAACTGACTGGAGTACAGTAGCAGCGGCTCCCAGCAGATGGATGCATGAGTGTAGGCGGAAGAGTGGGTTGATGGTGAAGCCTTCTGAATGTGTATGTGTGTGTATGTGTGTATATCTCTAAATGATTGATGACAGACAGTTGGAAATAGCTAACTGTCTAATATAATTATTATTACTCATTATTCAATTTAGAAAATGCCAGATCTGTACCTTTTTTTCAAAGGAGAACACATAGAGTGTTCTCATGATGTATTGTTAGCACACTATGAAGCTAACTACTCTGAGCTTACAATGTACAAAGTTAGCACAAGAACAAGAAGTTTATGCTTGAATTTCATGTGTTATGTGCTGTTGTGACCAGAGGATCCTTCAAGAAGGTCAGTAACTCCCCCACTGCTAAATATTAACATTTCAACTAATTAGATTTCAGCTTGGCCACTCACAATATGGATCACACTTGTCTTACATTAGCATGACTAATTTTCTTTGCTTTGCATAGAAGTTTTCCAAATTTTCTAATGATTAGCCACACTATTACTATCAACCAAGACAGTTTGCATCCTTAGTTTTTCACTACAGCTACAGGATTGGTTTAACTGACAAATGTGTTAAATTACATAATCTTATTTTTAAATAACCGATTTTGTACAATAGTACAGATAATAATGCAAAAGCTAAACTACATCATATTTAACTTCAGGATTTCAGGATACATCTGCCTTCAAACTCTGGCAATATAGTTCTATTTAAATAAAAAAAAAAACACTCTATTAGTACAAGTGAAACTGGAAAAGATTACAAAGATGGATAAAATGTGGATATAGAAGAGCAGAGCCAAAATTGTGTGAGAGGAGCTTTCAGTATCTATCACAGATTCGATTAACATCAGAAAGGATCTTGGCAAGTATAAGTGTGTACAATGTAACACCTTAAATTAAAACAGACTATTACAGTCTAGCACAGCTTGGGAAGGAGCATATCCTAGCACCTGCACCTCCTTTGGGAACTCCATACACCAATAAATCTCCCAGTCATCCTTAATTATAAAGGGGAGCTGGGAAATTCATTTGATCAATTAGGGAATATATATGCAAAATCACTCCCAGACCAGATGATTTGATAGCTAAGATAGAATCTACAAGTATGCATGATGTCAATAACGGAAATACGTAAATGACTCTGCACACAGTGCCTATTCTGAAGGCAGAAATCAGATGTTTTTATCCAAATAGAATTACTGTTAGCTTGTTCAAATGACAGGAAAATATCACCTTGTGAGCTATTCGAGAACTGAACGCTAAGAAACACTATTACTGAATGTTAGGAACTATTTGCACTACAGTCACGTCTATAGACTCTTACTTCATATTCATTTATCCCCAACTGCAAAGATTTGTACATATCATTGCCACTAGGAACTAGACAAAACAGCAATTCAACAAATGAATGTGCAATACTGTAATGTGCAATACCTTAGTTTTATTTTAATTTTACTCTCTATTGTTATATTTAAAATTTATAAATCTTACCAGATCATTTATGTTAATATTAATATGCTTTTATATTTGAATAGGGAATGAGGAAAATAAAATAAGAATACGTGGTAATCCTCCCTGTGAGTTAAAGTAACATGGGACACGTTAGATAATAAAGAATCTATCCATCTATACCACTGTAAAGTTCACTTATATGCAGACTCATTGTACAACTAGGAAGACATGTTTTCAAGAGGCATCTTTACAGTGAAGACTGAGATGTAGGACCAAATCTGTTGGATTAGTATCCTCAGTCCTTCTGTTTAACTGTTTTCAATGTTCATTCATTCATTCAGTAGCCACTTTACCCTGGTCAGGGCAATGGTGGATCTGGAGCCCATCTCTGGAACATTGGAGAGGCGGTAATACAGTCTGTATGAGATGCCACTCCAGCACAGGGCACCATGCACACACACATTCTCATACACCTTCGACTTGGCACCCCTGGCTTGTTTTCGCGAGGTAGGAGAAAACCAGAGAACCCAGCAGAGAACTCACATGGCCATGCAGAACTCCACACAGACAATAACCCAAGCTCAGGATTGAAACTGTGCCACCTTTAATGCCATAGAACATAAGAATACATGTCTATGTTAAAGATGAAGATTTTACAACATACACACCTACAAATATAAAGCTGAAAGACTGGAACCATACCACTGTCTATCTTGGACTAGTATTTAGTTACCACCACAGGAACCACACTTTCCAGACAGAACATCTGTATATTTTATTATGGGAACATTTGCTTGCGTACAACCACAACATGGCTGAGTGCTACTCTGAAAGTTTCCCACAGCTTTAACTCATAAATGTGGCTTCCTAGGAGCCTTGCTAACATTTCACCATTGTGCCAAGTCTGCTCAGGCAATTTGTGAGACAACTGTGTCAATAACGACCTTTTATATTCTCTCAAGGGTAGTTTGATAATCAGGATACAAAGCCTACCTAACATCAGTGAGGTAAAGTAGGTGCAAGTAGAGATGACGGACACATGGGTTCAGCATCTGCCACTTCTCTACAATCCAGACCCAGAGGTTACTTTGGGTCCCCTTTCAGACCGAGAGATCAGGCAATTCTGAGCCAAATATGGCTGTGCTTTGGCATGTAATGGAAAGTGTATTCTGGGGCACACATAATGGCACACATTTAAGGTTTTCATGGCATTTGGAGACTAATCCAAAATGGCCTAAATGCAATCAACCATATCTGATGCTTGTATGGCATTTCAATTTTGGGCCAGCAGTGTCCCAACTGTAAGATCTGCTCATATCATGCATAAGTCTCATCAAGGTTGAGTAGTGGCTGTGTTCTGGCAGCCAGTTTCGGATGAGTTCATCGGTGTCATTCTATGCCAATATGTGGGCTAGATGAAAGTGGTAAGCATGGGCCGGCACTGAGCCATCACAGATTTGCAATCTGGGGAAATTTCTGTCTTGTCAAACAATACATGCCAAGTAAACCAAGCAAATATGGCATAAAATCTGGGCAACATGCAAAGCTGGGACCAACTACACCTGGAACATGTAGGTGTACATCTGCAACCCTGTTGGTAGGATGCCAGGAAAGAACCAGGGTGTGTCTGGTATGTGATGACAGCTGGTCTCAAAAGACACAACACCACATGCCACAACTTTTTTACTTCATGTGTTCTCAGGCAAAAAATGGCTAGCAAGGGCAGTCAGGAGAAACAAGTCTGAGCCCCTCTACAGTCCTGGAAACAAAGGTATAGCTCATGTCTCATCAAAGCTTGTCATTATTGTAACACCTAACCATATTGTAACCTGTGTAATATTTACCAAGGTTTAATGAAGCCAATACAGTCCTAAAGTTAGATATGAACATATAAAAGACTTAAAAATTAAAATGGTAAATACAGTACATTTGCAGGACTCATGCTATCATTATACTTAAAGTTTATTATTACTACAAGCAATTTATATACATACCTGTGCATACACTCCAAGGCACTCATAAAATACATGCTGCATTACAACTTACTCCTGGGATAGTGACACCTTATTCCTTCACACTACATATGGCAACAATAATTACAATATACAGCAATAAATACAATANTGGATCTTGCAGGTGTTGTTTAATCACTCTGCATGTCAGTATGCTTGCTTCATCTCTTCTCTCCTTCAAGGTCTGAAAGCTCTGTAGATGGAACACCAATAATTCTGCAACATTTTCTCTGTACACTATCTAAGTCTGTAATGAGTTGTTTCATCAGACTGGTCCAGACTGGGGAAGCATGCACTAGCACAGGCCTAATGAAAGACACAGATCTGAGACAGAACTTCTGTAGGTAGCCCTGCACACCTTGCCATGCTCAGATAATAAATCCTACGTTGCACTTTCTTCAGTATGTACTTGCATGTTTATTCCAAGATAAATGAGATGAAACTTGAACTCCTAGAAGTTTAAAAGTCCTTACTCGTTCAATGCACTGACCTTCAGTATATGCGGGTCAAGTCGGTCTTCCTCCTTCCTGAAACTGATGATCATATCCTTGGTGTTTTTTGCTGTTTGCAACCATAGAGTAATCTTGCCCCAACTACTATCAGATTGAGTGCAGCCAGGCAATTAGTCCATCAGGGTTTCTCTTAAGGTCAAGTTGTTAGCATATTTCACAGGGCATACAGCTTGGGGTAGTCGGTCATTCAGAGTGCTAAAACAGAGCACAAATGACAATGGAGACAAGACACCACCTTGAGGTACTCCAGAGAGCACTGGCTATGATTGAGGCCAGCAGTATCCCCACTTCACTGTCTGTACTCGAGTGGTAAGATAGCTGTAATTGTGTGCCAAAGTGAGCGTGCAATGCTGTAGCCTGCGATACTAGTCAGGAGCTGGCAATGATCAACAGTATCAAATGCTCGTGAAAAGTCAATGAAGGTAGCATGAATGTCACTTTTTTCATTTACAGCATTATGCTGGCTTTGAACAATGTAGACCAAAACAGACACAGTAAACCTATTCTTCATAAAGCCATGCTGTGACAATTTTATAGAATAACTGACTTGAGAGACAAGGATGTCCCGAAGTAGACCTTTGCCAACAAAAAAAAATAATGATATCTGGCGATAGTCCTGAGGAAAGGTGGGGGACTTCTTCTTAGGGATAGCACAGATTTGGATAACAGCCAGCCTCTGTTGTCTCTGACATCTCCTACTTTTCATGTGTATAAAAACACAGATAGAAATGAGACCATGAGACCATCTCTACATATTGTCTATCTACATAGAATTAATTATGTTTGCAAAGTAAATATTAGTTTGGAAAATAAAATGTTATGTCAGTTTTGACTAGGAACTAAACAATTATTAAAAAATGGTGAAATACTTTCAAAATAAGTGCCATGGATAAACTGGGTGAAATGCTCTTTGCATAAATACATACATTGTGTTTGTTTGACTGAAAAGCAAGTTTTGGTATGTTACGTGTTATAACTAGGAACAAATTTGGTTAAAAGTGTCTTCAATATAATAAAAAAAAAGTTAAGGTGTAACATGGTATGTCTAAGGTGCTCCACTTTTTACGGCTTCTACAAGAGCACAACTATAAGGTACTATACGATATCCATAAGATAATATAGGAATCTTATATTTTATGACTTAAAGATTCATCTAGCTATTTTGGCATTAATAATAATGCATTAATAATAATAAGAAGAAGAGAGGACAAAGAAGAAGAAGAAAACCATATTAAAAAAAGAAAAAGGTCAACATAGATTCTTTATTCTGTGCTTCTTTTGTAATATAGCTGGAAATGCTAATATTATGTCACTGCTGTTTTTTCACTTGGTGTTAGTGTCAGTTTCTGGTGCATCAGTTAGAGCTCACTGTTTGGGACATTGCTTCAGACAGGTGTCATGGGGAAAAGGTGTCTTCTGACAAAAGGAAGGGACAGATTGATTCCAACCTGTTTCCTGCCTGGTGGGCTGGTGTACTAACAATGCAATGCTGCAATAATGACTTATGGAAAATGGCTGACAGACAGAGCGTAAAGTGCTGACACTGCCTGATGGAGATCCATCTCTCAGAGAACACCACCATTCTGTCCTACTCCAAACACATGATGATGATTAATCCAGATAATATCTCCATGTTTCTATTCCCTGAAACAGACCGCAGGTTTAATAAACACTTTGAAACAATGAAAAACAAAGAGAAGCTGATATTCTATGGAAGTCTCTCCTGTCCTTTTCAGTCTCACTCTGCATTTGTCTCCTTCTGTCTGTGTCTTGTCCCTTCTTTGGACACATCCTGCCAGACAAATGTCCAGAAGTGTATCATGAAAAAGAGCTAATTGTTTTCTATAGAGAAGCACACATCCAGTCATATTTGTGTTTGCTGTTTGATATTGGGTGAGTGCTGTGCTGCTGGATGATATCTGATCAGATTTGGCATACCTTCCTGCGTGTATCACTGACATATTTATGACGTGAATGCATGCGATGACTGACATGACACAGATCTTTGTCACTGTAGAATATGAACTGTCTTAATACACGGTGCATGAGACGTCTCATAAAAATCTCATATTGGAATCGATATTAAGAATAAAAAAAGATTAGTGCATCCTCAGTTTGCTGTGAAGTTGATGGATTGATAGCTCACACACATGAAGGCTGTGAGGATGAATAGTCTGTGCTTCTGTCTGTGCTTCTTTTCTCCGTGGTGCTTTTCTTTCTGACTGAACTCCTTAATATATGCTGATTACTGTTGGTTCAGCTTGGAAAGACATTTGAAATCATGCTGTTCTGTCAGCATGACTGTTTTGTTAGATGGTGTTTGTATATGTGTGTATTGTGTGAGTCTACAATTTTCCTGACAGGGTGACAGAAATAGGATAGGTGTGGTGACGGTGCTGACAGAAGACTAAGACAAAACACACACATACACACATATGTCCTGTTGAGATGGCACAGTGACTGAGAGGTCATTATCCAACATGTCTGACATGCGGAGGGATGTTTTCTCTCTCCTCTCTCTCTCTCATTCTCTCTTCTATTTTCTCTCTCTTTATCTCTACATGTGTAAGAGCTGTTATTTATTTCTCTATGTCTACATTTTCCCTTCCCTGATTTGTATGCAATATTCAACAAATTGGTCAAACAGTGGCTTTGACACAGAGGCACATACAATCATGCACATTTCTCAACCTAAAACCGCTACACCAGTGCCAACGCGCATTATACTTTCTCCGCATGAAGCGCTGTGTTTGATGTTGAATATATTCATGCAGTGTATTCTCATGCTGCACACACACACTTTCAGCACTGTGGCTGGCAGTACGCAAGAAGAGAAAAGAAAGTAGGGAGCACAGGGTTCGACTCAGGGCCGGAGCATTGATTGGCCACATGAATCAGACACACATGCTGCGGTTTTTCGATCTCTCATGGATTTGTGGGCGGGTGGCGGGGGACCTTTGTGGCTATTCAAAGGCACTGGATTCCCAACCGCACCAAGTTAGGCCATTAATCTCTCAGTAAATGACATGTCATTCCTCGAAAGCTGCAGCCTCTATTATCCCTGCTAACACACCTTCAACTGCTCCCTAACATGTGACCATATGGAATATATAGCGCACACAGGAAAATCCATTTCTTTTGACACATCTGAAGTAAAAAGCAATTTTGCTGCATGGGAATGTGAAGGCTTTGGTAGAGCTTATGGACATTATACAGTGTCACACGGTCAAAGGCGTATTTAATTAACAATCAGCAAATAGGGACCGGGTTTCATTCAGGCCGGCAAGATGCTGAAAAATTAGAAATTTGTTTAGGTAGTTAACACCAGACTGGACAGATAGTCTTTTGTGGTTATCTTGAATCGGCAAGGGCAAGCATTCATTGGAGAAAGCATTAATCTCTGTCTCATCTGTGCTCACTTATGACTTTACTTTTTCATACACCCCCCCCCCGCCCCCACTTCTTTCTCTCTCTCTTTCTCTCTCTCTCACACACACACACAGTGAGCTGATCCACATGTTTGCATGGGGATCCGGCACGGCTTAGTGTGCTCAGCATCGATTAGCCATCACTCTCTCTTGTCCTGGCTTTGTATTGGCCACGGCTGAAAGCCATTCACGCCGCGAATAAAGAAGCAGAATTGATAAGCCTAAAATCAATCCTCAGCCTTTGCCCTGTGGGGTGCCTCCTCATCAGCATCTCAGAATCTTCTCCTACAGATTGCTCCCATGTTGTCAGTGCAGGAGTGTATGTATTCTCTAGTTCTGCTTAAATACCAATATCAATCGCCTCTACTGTAATCACTAATTTTTAATCCAATTAAGGGAGGAATGAAAAGATTCCCACACATTGTGTCTCTTGTTCCTTTATTCCCTTCAGCTATTCTTTTAATTCTCCTGTTTTCATGTCCTGTTTTCATACGCTTATCTACATTTTAATGATATCCTAAACTAGTGAAAAAGCACAGACTCCGCTCGGCCTCACATGTTCTCTAATTATCCGTTTTAATCCGAGCAACGTGCCAGGATTGCAATAAGTGTGTGGAGCGCTTCCACAGAGCCTCAAGCAGTAAAGCAACTCTACTGACCTGTGTGCTTTAATGAATGTTTTCTATTTGGTCTGACTTAGTTTCACACTGAACAAATTAGTGGTCCAGAAAGGAACAAAAAAAAAAACTTGCTGAGGGGTGTGGGGGACAAAGCACTAAACTCGCCAGAGATTTCCTGGAAACAACCTGGGGCCATGAGCGTGTCGGAAACAGCCCCTGATACCTTGCCGTCAATGCTGTCTCATAAATCCATATCTTAGAAAGCAGCACTTTGATAGCTACAGAGGAATTTGAAAGTAAATGGTTTAAGACTTGCTTCTTAGGCAGACTGCTATGCCACTATGAAGATGTTTTTCTCTCTCTGAATACAGCAAGCGTTTGAGTTTTGCACACACCGCAACTCTCACAAGCACTCACAGACTAGCTTTTTGGTCTGCACCCACATACGGCCCCAATTAATCAACCAAGAAGTAAACACATCAGGATTCACTTCAGAGTAAATATATATTGGATATGCATATATTAAAGGGCCCAAACTTAGACTTCTATATTTTTGATGATATGTGGAAAACAGAGTTTTTACTTCGACACCCTTGAGTTATTATAAAATTTAGTACCCAAGAATTGCACTTGACCTTAAGTTGCAGCTTTCATAACTTGTACCTTTACTTGGAGTTTATTATGAATATTGGTTTTTGCCTTAAATTCATACCAAATGTTTCATGCAAATACAATTCTTTTCCAAATAGGACCATTATCTTGGGCAAGACATTTTAGGCTTTTGGGCTTTAACAGTGTTAGCAATTTTTCTTAATCATGATATTTCACAGTAAACTTTGACATTGATGATCAATGTCAGATTGATTGATCAGCATATGTGGCAAATCTGAAACAATGTGAATGTGTTTTTTTTTAAAAGCTTTGGGAATAATATGTGAAAACCAGCTAAGTATATGAATCAGTCAATTAATCACTCTATAAAAAGAAGAAAATAAGTTCCCCTTCACTGTAGTTATGAGTGGTGTAATGCCAAATGGAAAGAGAATTTACAGTCAGGAAAAGTCACGCATCACTGGTTGGTAGAGTGGAAATGAAGTTGGATGCTTGGAGGCTTTGACAGAACAGGCTGGCTGGAGTGTTGTAAGAGTCTTCTGGTAGCCCATTAATGAACTGACGCAAGATATGTGGCAGCATGACCCCTGTAGCAGTGAGGATGAGAGAAAGAAGGAAAGACAGCGGAAGAGATATATGTATGCATGAATGAGAGTGAGTTGGAGAGACAAGAAGAGAGGGTGAGAGTGTGTGAAAGACAGCAAGTAATAGTATGAGAGTGAGGGGTCATGCCCTTGAGAACAGAGAGGGAATGAAGAGGAGTAGGTCAGACAGGTACCATGAATTGAAGCAAGTGTCGAGAATGGGGTAGATGAAGTGTGAGAATAACCTGCGTGCACAGAACACCAATGTGACGAGGATCAGAATAAATAAAGCAATACCATAATACACACTTTCCTGGAACAGTATCTGTCAGAACCTTCACAAATCAGTGATTGGTTTTCATTGCTGTCTTGGCAAAATCCAGTCCTCACACAGTATTCTGTTTTAGATTACCTATTAATTAATACAAAATTAATACCAAAAATTGAGACATTTAGTCCCCAGAAGTTAGGTCTCAGACATGTTTGCATCACATAATTGCTGCAAATTTGTCTGCTGAGCATTCATGCTGAGAATCTCCTGTTCTACCACATCCCAAAGGTGCTTTATTGGAAGGGATCTGCTTTTCTGCTCACCATTGGTTGTTAAGAGTAGTTACGTAAGTTACCATAGCTTTCTTGGCACGTCGAAACTGTCTGGCCAATCTCCTCTGACCCCTCTCATCAACAAGGCATTTCCACCCACAGAACTGATGCTCACTGGAAATATTTTATTTATCACACCATTTATCCATGTAAGTGCTATTTCATAGGCTGTTGGATAATAAAAAAGTGTAACCATATTGATAAATTATGGCAAATTTGATCATTATGACTATGCACCAATATAGACTATTGCTAATATACCCAATTCCTAAGCCTACTGCTGTGTGGTAAACTGCCATTGCATTGAAATGACAAGCCTTCCCCTTCCCCCATTTGACCACACCCTTACAGCTGATGCTGTCTTTTAAGAAAAAGATCTGCTAATTTTAGAGCCAGATCAAAATGTAAATAGAAGAAGGTATCTTTGAAATAATATCATTATTAATGGTCATAAACGTTCAAACCACACCTTAAGGATTGATCAACAGGAGATCACAAGTTTGATTTGTTATTTGTCACATCATCACTAATACAGTACCTCAGATTGATTGAAACTTGACATTGTCTCCAACTCTGATTTGTGGACATAGTGCTCGGTTTACGCGTAGGTAGTGTAGGTACAGAAGAACTCAGCTCCAATGTCTGAGTTATTCTCCATAGCAGTGTGCTAATACCCCACCGTACTCCATGATTCAGAAAGCTAAATGTTGGCAGGGTGTGTGAAGGTAGAGCAGGCTCAGATAACACATCCTCTAATCAAGAACTTGCTTAAGGCTCAAGGACACCTGTGCTGTCTTCCACACTCAAAAGATCGATACTTACCTTTATCGCCCTCGCTTCACTCCAAATGTACATCAGATTAGACTCGCCACTGATTGCTATCTCATTTATCAACAGCCACACATTGCTTTTCAGCTAGCTATCACATGGCCGTTAAGGGGTTATGTCCAGATTCGTATGCATTTCAGACAGCAGTCTTTTATTTGGAAATACAAATTCACATGAACACCTTTCACTAAGGATTCTTTGCTCGATTCTAAAGATCTGCTACCAACAGCTTTCTATTTTCTCTGCCTTAACACGTCTGATTTACCTCATGCGGAGTTTGGTAATTAGCTGATGAGTTGAATTAGGTGTGCTGGAGCAGGAAAAACACAGAATTGAACAGGGTCTCCAGAAATGGAATCAGGCATCCTTCTACTTCAGAAAACCTGCACAGAATAACAAGGACCTGCATTACATTACTCTCATTTTACGCTGTTTGGTGGTGGGTTGATGGCAGGCCACTTTTCCACATTTGTGTTGTTTGAAGTCTCCACTCTCTTCCTGTCAGGGTTCGGTATTTTTTGTTTACCATCACAGTGGGATGACAGTGGCAATGTGACAGACATGCCTGCAGGTGGTTGCCTTCAAATCCGAGTGAGATTGATGGGTTTTCTATATTGCAGGAAATTCAAACCATTATGGCTATTAACGAGTAGACATCATTTCACTACCGGGAGATGTTATTTATCTACTGATAGGACACCAGGTTTGGTGAGAACACAGAGGGATCCTCATTAATATTTGTTCATTTTATGGCCTTTAGCTGCCTTTCTGTGATATTTACGCATCCACAGAAGAGCTCTCCATGGGGAGGCTATTGAAGCTGTTTCAGGTGCTATAGATGTACATTTTTGTATGCTGCAAACATTCCAGCTTAAGAACAATCATAAAGAATAGTAAATACATTTTTTAAAGCAATGCCATTAGCACCTGTCCAGATGTGAGATGTTGGGAGATTGGTGAGGGCACAGCGAGACAGTATACGCTGTCCATGGTCCTGAAAAAACAATCAATCCAACGCTTGCTTAAAAATAAGCCCTGCTACTGTTCTTTGAGTATTGGACATCACTGAGAACTGTGTGTGTGTGTGTGTGTGTGTGTGTGTGCGCACTACTATGAGAGGTTGTGCTGCCACAGTCTGATCCCAAATGACATTTGGCCAGCAATCAGTAACGGTTGTTGTGGCAACTGGTCAGGTGCTCCTGGTGGCTTGGGCGAATATCAGGAGATTGAGAGTTGGACTCTGCAGTCATTCAATAACCCCTACAGAAAATCACAGTGTGCACAAAGCACAAACACACAAATAGATGAGCCCAGGAGATATTATCAGCTGTAAAATACAGCATGTTTGTCAATATGCCAGCATTTAAAATACACTTTCCATTAAAATCTTTCCCACGAGACTTTGCACAGACCCACAGTGTGGGTGATTAGCAGTTTGGACTTGTCCTAGTTTAAGGTGCTAAAAATGGCATCTACAGCTAATTAGTCAAACATTGTATTTTCTAAGAGCTGAACTCTGGATTAGTTCAGAAAGCTGTAAAATAAACAAAAACTGTTAGATTGCAGATTTCTGCAGATCAGCAACACATCGCTTTATGGAAGATATGGCTTATTTGCAATACAAAGCCGGGTGTCAGAGAGACTGAGAAGAGTGTCTGGCTTAAATCTGGTCTATCACTGCCAACAAGTCTGAAGGCAAAAGGTTATACTGGGAAAAGAACACGGCATTTCCGTGTGAAGTAGATAGACTGGGAGACTCAATGTTGAATGTTGATTTGTCTCAGATGATGGGAAATGCTTTCAACAACAGGGGGAATTGTAGCAATCAACAGCTGTGAGACTACACTAGTCTGATAGCATCCTGGCTATTAAACATCCAGCTACAAAATAACACTAGATTCTAAGAAACCCAATAAATTAAATGTAAACTAGTCTTGTAAATCAGACTTCTTTGTAGCATACACTAGAGAGTCTGGTACTTTTCATCAGTAAACATGACCAGGAACTGCCCACTCTCACAAAGGCAATTGGACTGACATGACAGAACCTATTCCTGTGAACTGTCAACAAACGCATGTGATTCTCATGTTTACTCACTTCAAACTCCTTCAAAGAAAACTCTAATAAGTTTTAAAGATTTCATTAACTTTTCTTCAATCCATTGACTATATCTTGCTCTGAAAAGCTCACTGGAAACCAGCGCATGGAAACACGTGTAAATGTATCCACAGAGGGCCGACTGGATTGCAGTCATCAAGATTCTGGATTGTGTGCAGAAAAGTGTACAAATAAATAGCAGATGCATTGTCTAANCATGATGTACGTAACATTAGTTTTTCAGCACAGTACTAAAATTCTCTAAACAAATCTATAGAGTTTATGCTTACTTAACATTAAGTGTTTAGGAAAGATGATATGAAATTCATGTGTAAATTAAATGCTTAGAAGATTAGAATTGCTGCTCATTAGGTTTCAACTGAATTTTTAAACTTACGTATGACCCAAATTTACTTTTGACTAAAACTAAGATGAAGACATGAGAAAATGTGGATCCAAGTGCAAATTTAATTTTCATAAGAAAGGATGGAGGCAGCTGGTCAACCAGGCTGTCAAACATACAGCCCACAGGCTGGGACTGGCCCGATAAAGGTTCTAACCTGGCACGAATTAATTTCTCATCTGTGTTATAAATTTTAATCATGTAATTGAATTGAAAGCTTAAAAAAGAGCTAGTCTTTTTTTTCATGCAACTATACATTCATAGCCATAAACTCAGCTGCTGAGAAAAATGTACTAATGACATTACTAGCTTACGGCAGTTTGTAGTAGTTTGCAGTAGTTTACAGAAGATAGCATTAGTTTATAGACATTTATAGTTGATTGACAGCAGTTTATATTAATTTACAGTACAGTAGGTTATAGTAGTTAATGGTAGTGTGCAGGAGTGTATAGTACTTATGGGTAGTTTACAGTGATTTACAGTAGTATATAGTACAGTAGGTTGTAGTGGTTAGTAGCAGTTTACAGTGATGTATAGTATTTATTGGTAGTTTACTGTAGTTTAGAATCATTTTGTAGTTTATAGTTTACAGCTGTTTATCGTGTTTAATGGTAGTTTACAGTGGTTAACAGTAGTTGACAACAGATTGTAGTAGTTTATATGCGATTACATTGGTTTATAAGAGTTTACAGTCAATTTATAGTGAAAGAGGTTATAGTAGCAAATATTAGTTTACAGTAGTGTGTAGTAGGTAATGTTAGTTTACAAAAGAATAGTTTACAATCGCTTATAGTTTTTTTTGTAGTTTATAGTTTACCTTGTTTTATAGTAGTTAATGGCAGTAGATTACATTAGTTTTAGTGGTTTATAGTACTTTGGTGTTTAGGGTGTTTCTCACATGGAGATATGATAGAAACAACAGTTAAATGGACTTTTACAGCATTAAACTTTATGCATTTTTCTCAATTTTCTCACTGGATAAAAATGATATGCATGAAGTGTCATTCTTAAAAAATATGCAAAGTAATATTTAGCAAATTGCCTTGGTATAAGAGGATTAAAACACTTTGGGAATTGCGGTTGTAGGAAAATAATCCACTTAGTGATGGTTACAGCATCACACCACCTAGTTGTACACAACTACATTTACTTCTGTCAAAAATGATTGCCTGGGTCAATGGGAAAGTCGTGGCTACTAAAGAACACATGTGGGTTATGTGGTTTTCAGCTACCAGGACCAGTGAAAGCTCTTCTTTGTCACCTTTGAATTACGCCCCATGTATTGGGATAACATGTTAAAAGCTGACTGATTTAGAGGCACTGCATCCCCTTACATGCTAATCTCCTGTATAGGCCAGTGAGAATACAGGTGTGTAGTTATACTGCCAGTGGTTAATGTATGCAGATTAACTGCTTGGTGTGCTAATCAGTGGCAGACTTGCAGTGTGAGTATCGAGGTTTGGGAGGGCTGTGTTCTGCCCTTCAGCTCTAGAGAAGAGTCGGGTTTGGATTGGGAGCAGCTAACCAAGCCCTGCGAATGACACATTAACTGTTTTAACTTGCCTGTGCTCTGGTTCCTCACATTCACATGGTGCCATGTGAGCGAGCAGCCATCTGTGCAGCTCACTGCTTTGTACTGGCTCCTGACGGTGAGACGACACACCAGGTCCCGCAGCAACCCCCACAAACACACACACACATATACTTTAATGAAAGCCATCAGTCTATTAGGCACATCACTATCTGTCTACACACACAATCACTATTGAGGACCCTCTGCATGTTACAATCCCCAGTAAAAAAAAAAAAAAAAAACCTGTGCTAAAAATGTGCAGAAACCCAATAACATGCTTAATTTATGTGTGTGTCTACCAGCTGCCTCCATCCTCTTGTCGCTGATGAAAGAAGCTGTATGAATTTGGATTTGGCTGTGAATACACAAGCCTCATTTAATAAAGTGTGTGTGTGTGAGAGAGAGAGATTGAGAAAGAGAGAGAGAAGGAGTGTGAAAGGTTTCATTTTGATATCAAATACAATCATGCAGAAGTGATTTGGCCATAAATATACTCATTAGACACCTAGGCATTCTACAAACAGTGGACTATTGAATCCTCCACTCCAGCCATCCTGGACTTGAATTCTTCACAAAAAAAGGCCACTATTGTTCAACATATCAATATTTTTGTCAGCAGAATTCTTGAAATTACATTTATTTCAATGGAATTTGCCACAATCACTGGGTTTTGTGCCATGGACTTCTTCATATAAATTTAGTATCAAATGTTCACAAGTGAACTTTGACACAGCCATGTGCATAGTTTACCAACAGCCCAACTTCTTTGGCAGCACTCATTATAGCAGTGTGCATACATGATTTTTATATAATACTTCCTGACTAAAAACTATTAATTATTTAATAAATATCAGAAGACATGGTACATAGTAGGTCAGAAGGTTGGGTTAGATGGTACACATGGTACAACAAACTCCATTATTTTAAGAGCACTCTTCTCAAATGTTTCCTTATGCTCTCCAAAACATTGGAACGGATGGATGCAGTAACACCTTTGATTACTATCAGCAACTCTTTGGGTAAATTGAGCCTGATTAAAGACAAAGGAACCTAGGGTTCTTCTCAGGATTATCTCATTTATTTTCCATTACCACATGATCATACACTCTCGCTCCTTGAATCAATGTTTAACGTGCATTTTTATAATTTTTATGCAGACAACGAAAGATACAAATGTCCTCTAATCTCAGATAGATTAGAAGTTTCCTTCTGCTGAAACCTACCACTTCACTCAACCAAATTTAACACAGTCTTCTAATTGGCCCAGAGCCACATGTGCCTAGAGTTGCCAATGTAATGGCTGTGCTGCAAGATTTGGTGACTTTTATACCCATTTAGTGACTTTGTGTCATAAAAGAGCCTAGTGAAAATGTAGCACTTTTTTAGCAGACATTAGGAACTGTCATGCACTTGATATGGTTCTCCAGCTCACATCACATCTGTTGGTTTATTGAGTTGAGAAAGCAGGTTGGGTTGACTCACCACCAGTGTGTAAAACCGGACTATGTTCCCAATGACCAATCACTGAACACCATTGTTCTGAAAGACCAATCGCTTATCACCATAGTTCCCAATGACCAATCACTGATTGGCATGTTTCCAATGATTGTCCTGCCTTTCTTTGTTCTTCATTTAAAACTCTCTTCTTGGCCATTTTTAAAAGTAATCAGGTTATTCCAACTGTAACCTTTTCCATCATGACTAGTTTCCTACCACTGCTTCATTTTGTCTGCATTCTTGATAGCATTCTGTAAATATGTAAACATTTGGTTGACTCCATTTTGTAAACACACAAGTAGGTAGTTTGTGGTGTCACAACTCAATTTTATTTGATCTTCAGAAGATCTGTGGCAGTCTATGACATCATCTGGTGACTTTCAGTGACTTAGCTACTTTTCCTTGAAAAGAATTGGCAACACTGCATGTACCATGCACTTGACAAATGGTTGGGAGATGTACAAAGCTTCACATGTGCTGGGAAGATGGCCTTTTATAAAATATTGTTAGCTAAACTGTTAAGTATTGGATAAATAGCTAACTGGATTTCTTCCATCAATCTTCCGTTCACGCACTGTCATGCCTGGTTTACAAGCAGATGCATACTGCAGATTTCTAGTATAACTGTGGCTTAACATTAAGCAATGCATGCACAGTTTAATGTGTTATTCCTGTAACTGTTAAAGCAATTAAATAAAATTTTACATGGACACTTACACATAAAATTTGTTGCAGCATTAAAAGTGGGTGTTTGTGCAGGAAACTGTAGCGCACCAATGTATTTTTGATTATAGTTGCAACTGTTTGGAATATGTACAATATATACAGCATAGCTCATTCTTATACACCAAAATGATGGCCAGATTGCTTCACACTAATATGTAGACTATCAAGGTCTCTAGTATATACTGTCTATGGGCCTGGTGTTTACAGAACTATGACTCTGGTGATATTAAAGGGTGGTGCAAATATTCAATTGTTTATCTGAATGTTTCTAGTCTTACCAAGTGCTTGCAGAGACTCACTTCCCAATGAGGATCATCTCCATCATTACTGTCATCATTACTCCATCATTACAACACTACTGGCTCTTCTTGCTCTGTCCCAAGTGACTGAACATTGGTATATGGTGCCACACATTTGTACGGTACACACACACTTTGCAGAGGTTGAACAGGATGTGATGTGGAACACTACTGCCCTCTTGTGGTGAACTTGAAAAATGACAGGTTCTTAAAATCCAGTTTCTAGAAAACATGTGCTTCATGTGCTTTATGCACATGAAAGAAGTAATACTCTGTGTGAATATTTTCCACCATTTTACTATGAACATTTCTCTTGTGTTAATGCTGACCTTGCTGACAAATTATATTGCTAAATATAAACCTGTTTCTGTTGGTTGGATCTGTAATTCTTTTTCATATCTGTTGATATCATAGTGGAAATGGTGCTAATGGTTTAACGGGGGGATATTGACTACTTTGAGATGAATTTGAAGGTTTTCTAATGGAATTCAGTGCTCCTACAGTATTCAGGTAGTCTCAGATGGTGAGCTTGTAGTAATAGAGTGTGGTTTAATAATGGTTCATTGGACCAACTTGACGTCTGTGATATTCCTACATGTAATGCTTCTGCACTTCTGCATTCATGGTTATTTAGGTAGAACTGATAAATATCCTATTAAAATACAACAATTAAGTTAATTACTTTAACGGTATTGATCCAAGAATAAGTTAATTCTGGGGGAAATATTGGAAACCATATTAAAGCATTTAATGTGCATGCTTTTTGGATGTAGGGAATGGGGGGAAATCCAAGATGAAAGCTATAAAGGCCAAAGCAATTAAATAACCAGAGTGGTTCAATCTTTGGGCTGAAGAAACTTAATATGACAGGCAGCTTAAGTGATGACAGCTGAACTTAGCTGAAAAATATCAGCTAAGTGGTGTGTAGAAAGAAATCTAGAAAATGTTGGCTTGTGTATCTGTGTGTGTCTCTGAATATTCCTCTCGTAGACCAGAAACCCACAGAGGAAGTGGCAAGTCTGAGGTTAAGGCAGTATGTAGAAAATGCGGCTTGTGAGGAAAAGCTGAAACCCTCTCCGTGCGCCATTGGTTTACTATAAAATATGGCTCCTAAATCAACATGTTTATAAAAAAAAATCCTAGTCATTTCATCTCTGTCAGTGATTATGGAGTGCAAAGCCAGAACACAGGAAATTATTTTCTTAAACTGTTGAAGAAAATGTAAATTATGTAAATTATGCTTTGCTGTGAGTTCATACTGAACATAACTATTCTTTATACATTTATATACCGCTTCTGAAAGAACTTGCAGACAAAGACAGTCTTTCTCAGCAATACAATGGGCAGTATTGTTATCTAAATGTTGTCTAATTACATGAGTGGTGAAAAAACATTTGTAATATGTATTCCTTCCACTTTACCTTTTAAGGTAACTTATATACACATCCTCCTCTCTTTGCTACTCTTTAACTTTTTTCTCTGTCTTATACACATCCTCTCGTGTGTGTGGATGGAGCAGTGGAGACAGCAAGTCTGTGGTTTTGCGTCATGTGAAACAGATGAAGTGTGATTGTGAATCTTACAGGAGGCAACGCCAGGCTGTGTCTCTCTGTTCTGTTTGTGAATCTGAGCAGAACGTACCACTGGTCAGCTTACAGACTTCGAATGGCCTGATGCAACCTGTCACTAATAGCTAAGGCTTTTGCTGCACTGTAGATCTGGACAACAGTTGCCTCCTTCTGGAATTAAGTCAATGAAAACGTACTTACACAGCGGGTACAATGACCACATCATCTGCAAAGCAAGGTGAGAAAGCATAGTGCGAGGTAGGAATACACCTTGGATTGGATGCCAGTCATCATATCATATGATCTAATTGTTCTTATCATGCCCAGTTTGTAATTACGAGCCAAGAATAATGCCAGACAGATCATGAATAATGCCAATAAGGTGATTTCATGATTGGGGTGCCATTTAGCCAATGAAACTTTATCTTGCATTGTTTTTCAAAATTAAATCAAAGAAACCATGCAATAAACGATTCAAAAAATCCATCTCAGGCAACAACAACAACATCTCATAGGTTTCATTGCTGGCAGGCTGCATTTTGCTCAAAAATGAGAAACAGGGTTGAGTTTTTAGCCTAGTATGAGCAAATACACAAAATGTGATTAACTATCATCCATGCTAATCAGCGGAAGACATTAAGGACTCTAATTAAATGTATTAGTTAAATTAATAAATTACATTCAAGTTGAGTAACAGAGTTGTACTTTCAAAGTGACCTTGCCAGGTAATATCACAATATCCATGAAAATAAAGTAAAATAAAAAAAAAAAAATTCATGATGTTCAGGAAATTCAGATGATGCAACTTCATGCTGAACATGTGACTTGTGAACATGTGACTACTGCAAATATTTCATAGGGGTGTGTTCAGGTAACAGGGCTGAGTGAATGATGTGGAACAATTTTCCTAGCCTAGAATGGATTATTTTTTAAGTATTTTAAAAGATAATATTTCAGGCTAAAATGTACTGCAGATATATTGGACGGGGCTATTATTACATGCATGTAGGTTGTTGTTAAGGACACAATAGTTTAAATGTCTTTTCCCTTTATTTTATGTACATATTTGTATCTGTATATTATATCAGTTGGGAGACAAATGACACCCCAACGGAATCATCCAATAAATAATTCAAAAGAGTGCAGACATGAATGTGCATTCTGTTCATAAGGTATATGACAACATGTTCACACTTTTAAATACTACTGGCATGCATCAGAATAACAGATATATATGAAAATATATATAGTATGTAAACTGTAATAGCACTTGTCTTAAATATGTTGAAAAAAAAGGTAGACGGACTAGTGTCATTTTTTGATAAAGCATGCAGTGTTCAGTTAAGTGGAAAGATTCGAAGCATCTCTTTGAGCCTCTGACAGACATGTTTTTGATAAGAGCTGATGGCATGAAAATATGAGAGTCCTCCACTGGAGTACCAGATATGTTCACACCATGACACATGATTTATTTTGATTTATAGCATCCTACTTCAGCACACGACTATTTCCTATCTGTTAAGCATTCATCACAGGGCAGGTAGGTTCAATGGAGTTATGACTGTTGATGGTCTGACCTGCTCCCTGTTCTTCTGAAACCTATAATTACCATATTTCACAAGTCCAGACACATTGCGGCCTTTGGAAATAGAGTGGTTTAGCGTTGCGTCTATCCGTCGATATTTTCAAAAAGGCTACAACAAATAGCATTTTTCTGTAGAGCTTTGAGAAGGTTACAGCCATCAGATTCTTACATTGTGTTATTTGTCATAACCTGACAGGTGGGTTATCAATCATCTGTTACTCAGGATATCAACAGCTGCTGTCAGTCAAATGTCACTCTTGTTTCAGATTTGCCAGAATCAGTCAGTTTGCAGTCCAGTCTGTTGTGGAGCGAGATGGTATTCATGCCATGTGCTTCTGTAGATCTCCTGCTGGTGGAAATACTATGGCCAACTAGCTAATCAGTCCATGTATTTTTGGTTAGAAATGGAAACCTGTTGTTGTTGTTTTTTTTTAAGTTCTTTTACTTCATTTGGATAATGGTGGTGGTGGTGATCTCAATAGCCATGGCCAGTTCAGATCTCAGACACAATGCCAAGAGGTTAAGACTGACACTTGCCACACATGCTACATTTGTACAAAATTTCAAATGATATGACAATGGATTTAATCAGAGGTGTCAGAGAACTGATGGATCTTGGAAGAACACCAAGTCAAATCATCATGTACATCAAAGTCATCTTGTACATATCTTAATCCTGGTCGGTGGCAGATCCAGAGTATATACAATGAACACTGGGTGTAAAGCGAGTATACATCCTGTCTGTTACAGGTTAGTTGATGGCATCAAGGATTCTGCCACAATGTTTCAGCCCACAACCAGGTTGCCTCTTTCAAGAGGTTTGGACATGGCCATAGATAGGGCGTTCAACAATATGATGACCCAAACATACTTCCAAATCAACAAAGAAAAAAATTAATGTTTCATAGTGACCACCTCAGTCTCTGGATTTGAGCCCAGATGAAAACCTGTGGTTTGAATTGAAGTGCTCAAGCCTAAGGTGCTTAAAGTGTTCTATATAGAGGAATTTTACCAGGATCCTCTACAAGGATCTGCATTCTTTTAAGGCATTACAGGAAGAGACTCAGTACTGTTATTTTCTTCAGAAATATTTATTATAAGGGTGCTTGTCATGTTTAAACCAATGTTTTGTAGAAAATGAGATTGCAGAAAGTTAAGGAAATCAGCTTTCTCACATAGAGTCCATCAGGAGATTCATTTCAACCAAAAAATCCACCGTGGTGGCGAAGAAAAGCAACATAGCCCACCGAACTGCTGACTGAATGTTAGAGCAACATGAGCAAATCTTTAAAAAAGTTCTTTATGTTTTCTCCAGATGTCTAAAGTTTCTGGGTCTAAAGGTGCAATAGTCGATTTTTTTCTTACTAATAATATGAGTACGCTGGAAAATAAGGTAGATAGTTATAAAAGAAAAACAATGGTTTAAGCCATGACCTCAGGATAAAAGTATTATGAGGCTGAGAAAACCCCTTTGGAAAACTGTCAGTCATTTGATAGACACTCCCTCACAGCCCTTCGCTCTGCACCATGCTAACATGCTAATACTGCAGTTTAGTACTCATAAGAACTTATTATGAAGAAAAAAGTACAGCGACTGCACTTGTGACCATTCTCATAAATCATTATGAGTCAGATTTTGTATGTTTATAGTGTTATATGGTGCTTTTCAAAGTGATGTCATGACAGTCTTTGTGAATGCTAACCTTAGGTAGCATGCTAACCCTAGCTGAACCACTGCTTTGTGTTCATATGTGGGCTCAAAGAGAAACAAAAACATTCACCTTATTCAGCTCCACCTACTTAACCGATAAAGACCTGATCTTGACTAATCTTGACAAATCTTACCTAATGCACTAAAATCACTAAAAGTAAATCGACTGCTGTAACTCTAAAAATCTTTGATCCAACTTTATGTCCATTGATTAAATTCAGTATCAGTTAACACACAGGCACTCTGTTTTTAGGTTATCAATATAGCATTGAAATTAAATCTATAAAATATTACAAGGCTACTCACCAGCAGGTCAGGCTCAACAAGGCACAGCCATTTTGCAGTGTTGGTTTAAAAATTTGGACACAAACCAACAGAATGCAATGATGCAATAGTGAGCTTAACACAAGCTGCTAATACCGCTCATAAAGCTCGTGTTAAGCTCACTATTGCATCATCGCATTCTGTTGGTTTGTGTCCAAATATTTAAACCAACACAGCAAAATGGCTGAGCCTTGTTGAGCCTGACCTGCTTGTACCGTGAGTCCAAGTCAGTTAGTAAATCTAGCAAAACAAGAGAAGAAAAAGGAAATTCAAACGGACATTTTAACATCCATGTTTTTAGGAGAATGCTCTAATAATCAACTATGTAACAACTCATGGTTTAGTAGTCCTAAATATGGTCATACTGTATGTCAAATCAAATCAAATTTTATTCGTCACACACACGAGGAGGAGGAATGTGAATAAATGAAACAACAGCTAGCTCTTACAATGTTTTTTTTTGGGTTCGAGTTCAGGTATATTTTAGTAAGTTAAAAGAAAACACTTCACTTTAATAATGTCTCATTCAAATTAAAATCAGATAACTATTTAAAAGGTTAAAAAAATGATAAAAATGAACATATTCTTGTACATCAGCAGTAATTTCAAATCAAAATTGCATTTGCCTTTTGTTAGGTTTTCACTAAACTCTTAGGCAGCTTCATGACACAAACATTTAGTAGGCTACTTACGGCATCAGAATCCTACTAAGCTGGTTTCTGCAACTTTATTAATAACAATGTCATTGTCTATAGACATAAGAATGACCTTCTCTGTGTACATTAACATTAAGGCCTCCAAGTGTTCCTGAGACAGCGAGCTTCATAGCCTGTTTTTCACACATTTTAATGCAGAGAAGCTCCGCTCACATGCTACCTGAGTGCTTGAAACGGTCAACAGAAACTTATATGCCAGCCCAATGACATGGTAAGCATCTGTGAGAAGGTNCCTCCAAGTGTTCCTGAGACAGTGAGCTTCGTAGCCTGTTTTTCACACATTTTAATGCAGAGAAGCTCCGCTCACATACAACCTGAGTGCTTGAAACGGTCAACAGAAACTTATATGCCAGCCCAATGACATGGTAAGCATCTGTAAGAAGGTTATATTGGGAAAGGATCAGATACACACAGATAACACAATTTTTGCAAGAAGAGCAGGTCCTGCTCTCAAGCTCAAACTCTGGCTCCATATGTGACAGCACGCTATCCTACTCAACTGTCTGTGTCACCTCTCTTCCTGTCCTGACAATGTAATCCTCCAGAGGAGACTTTCAATCTTTCCCACTGGGATGCCAGGCTGTACAGCTCTCCATGCAATGTACTAACAGTTGCTCTGTCATCAAACCTTAATACACACTTGCTGATCTCTTGGAGTGCCGTACTGGGGAGTCCATTTGCCCTCATCTCTGGAAAATTTTTAGGGTCAAGGCAAGCAAAATCTGAGGCAAGGTTTGCATTGGCTGAAAACCTCCTATTTATGCTGCCAACAACTGTGTCCAGAATTACATTATGGACTTTGACCTCATATGCAGTATATGGTGAGACTACCGGATCATCTTCCAGGAGCTCTCCTGGCAGCCTTTTCTTTTTTCTAACACGTTTTTGTGGAAGTCCAGTCTCCACAACAAGTTCACTGTCTGCTTCTTCCAGTTTCTTGTTGGCCCAACTCACAAACATATCAGCTGCTCCTTTAACTTCCTCAAAGTCCCTGACAAATGTTTTGAACCTTTCCTCTGTCCCTTCAACCAAACGCTGAGCTGACAAAATATCCATCCCATGCGTCTGTAGATACTTGGATAAAGGGGAAGTGTGTCTAAAAATACAGATGAAAATCTCCGTAGTCATGAGCTCATTGGGATCATGCATAGGCCTATCGTCTGAAGAGCTCTGCTGCAGCGATGCTACAAAAAACATTCTATAAATAGGCTATTTAATATATTACACTTATAAATTATGTTTCATCTTGAAACTAGATATTTGTAACGGTATATTTT
>CM074961.1:13286923-13304423 GCA_037577455.1 Pangasius macronema
AACACGATTACTGTAAGTGACAGATTCACTGATACGTGTTAAAATCATTTTTCCCATCCAAACGGCCCAAACTCAACCTGACATGAGCCAGCCCATCGGGAATCCTCCCGATTCTCCCGATTACCCAGTCCGGCTTTGGTGGTAATATACGGAGCCCCTAAGGGGACATGGTGATGAAAAACATATATATTTCAATGCTTTTGTCTTCACTTGCAAAACGTTTGCATTCCCTTGAGAAATTTTGTGTTCTCATAAACATTAACACAAGAGAAAATGAACAACATAATGGTTACAAGAATAAGAGTGAATATACATTATATATGTGTACATGTGTAATCAGAGATTAGGATTCTGTGGCATGACCTGAAAAAAGGCTGTTCATGCAAGAAATCCCAGAACTATTGAACTGAACTGAATGGAAATAGTTTTGTAGTGAGTAATGGTCAAATTCCTGCTCACTATTGTGCATGTCTTATCAGCAGCTACAGGAAACATTTGGTAGAAGTTATTGTTGCTAAAAGACGTGTTAGCAGTTATACAATAAAAGGGCTTAAACACTTTTTTTTCAGACATGACTGTCAATTAATAATTAATGTGTTCAATAAAGAAAAAAGGGCAACATCAGGCCACAGTTTGAGTAATTAATTGAGAAATTCAGGTGATTCAAAAGGAATTCAGCTGTATGCCACTCTATGCCCCATGGCTATTTACATTAATAGTTAGGTGTAGGCTAATTGCTAGAGTGACACTGTGTCATGTCTACACTGGAATTGGTGTCAAACTCTGTTACCCAGAATGCACCGCGGCCTACAAACATGGCCACCACAGATACGCACACCTGGTTTTAATCACCCACACACCCATATATACAGCCTCTGGACATTCATTTATTAATTGTTTCATTTGCTGTACTAAACTTTTGTTTCCCATGCATGCCCATCTGGTTTTGTCTCTCTGTTTTTTCTGGTTTTTGCCATGGTTATCCTGTTTGCAAATTGCCTGACCTCTTGCCTGTGTCAACCACAATTTCTGTCCCACGTTCTGGATTTGTTTGCCTGTCCTGTTTTCGTAAATGAAAGTACTTTTGCAACTGAAGCAACCTCTACCACCTGACACACTGAACAACACTAATACAGGCAAAATCTGCGGACTTCTCTTTTAATTCATGATACAATGACATGTTAAAGAAGCAAGGAAAATGCAAACATATAATTCAAATATTACAACGATGAGAGATAAGAGCAACGTATGAAACTATACTGTTTTAATAAAAACATGGTCAGAGAATGATATTACATGACGTATAAATGCATAAATATTCTGCACTTTTCAACAGAAGAGACGGGATGACATACAAGTCTGTGAAAGACAACGACAATGTATTAAACACACTGTTTCAGATGGAGCACAATCCATTCAAATACACTTAGACAATAAATATGCTAAGGACTCTATAAAAATACACAGTATGCTCTAACTATGCAGAACAGTAGGACAGTGTACGATTTGTTAGACAGCATGCAACGCTGTATGCAACACTGCTGTGAGACCTTTCAAATATAAAGCATTCAGAGAAATATTGCAAATACAGCCATAATAATTCCAGGTACAGCATTGCCTTAATTATCCTGCACTAATTGCTTTTTCATTTTTGAAGCAAAATTCTGATTTAATATTGACCCAAGGCTGAACTGCCTTAGCCCTGGGAGTAGGAAAGACAGGTGCGTGTGAGGCAAAGAGAAGATAAGGAGATTATAGTTGTTTTGATAGCACAATATGTTGTTGTGTTAAGAGTTATTAACTGCTTTTTGCTTTGACTCAAGACCTTTTTTACATTCAATACATGTCTAATGGCTTTTTTCAAGGCAATAGATTATCACTGATGCATTAATCAGTCATATTTGCAGCATCTCTGTCTCATTCTCCCACCTCTAACACCCTCACTTATATTACATCATCTTTTTTTCATCAGGTGCAGAAGTCATTTCAACCAACCTAGGGGTATTAGATTTTGAATGATCTGGCCCTGTGTTTAATTTCAAAGCCATTATGAGAGCAGTACCAGAACAGTAGGACAGCATATGAATTGATCAGACACCAAATGGGTTGAGCAGACAGCATTCAAGTTGATAAGTTAGCAAACAGGTTGTTGAGACGGCATACGGGTTGATCAGACAGCATATGATTTGATCAGACGGCATACAAGCTGATCAAACAGGAAACAAGTCGATCAAGCAGTATACAGGGTAATCAGGTAGCATCCCAGTTAATCAGGCAACATGCGAGTTGATCAGACAGCATACAAGTTGATCAGGGTGCATATGCGTTAATCAGACAGCATACAAGTTGATCGAACGGTTGATCAGTTCAATTCAATTCTATTTTATTTACGTAGACAGTAGACATTGTCACAAAACAGCTTCACCGAAATCTGGATATAGATTTAAAGTTATCCTTAGTGAGCAAGCCAGAGGCAACGGTGGCAAGGAAAAACTCAGTCGACATACGAGTTGATCAGACAGCATATCAGATGACATATGATTTGACCAGACAGCAAACAAGTTGATTGGGCAGAATACAGTTTGATCAGACAGAATACAAATTGCTTGATCAAACAGCATACAAGTTGATCAGACAGCATACAATTTGATGAGGTGATCAGACAACATACGTGTTGATCCGAGAGCATACGAGTTGATGATGCAACATACAAGTTGATCTAAGAGCATAGTTGAGCAGACAGCATGCTGGTTGATCAGGTAGCATACGAACTGATCAGATGGCATATGAATTGATCAGACAGCATACAATTTGTTGAGATGATCAGACATCAGACTTGATCAGAATTGTTCAGACAGCATACGAGTTGATGAGACAGCCTACGCGTTGAACAGACAACATACAAGTTGATCAGACAACATACAAAAATTGCCTTGATGAAGGTTCTACTTTTAAAAATACACTATATGGCCAAAAGTTTTTGGACACCTGCCCATCACATTCATATGTGCTTATTGAACATCACATTCCAGATTTAGTCCTTCTTTGCTGTTATAATAACCTCCACTCTTCTGGGAAGGCTTTCCACTAGATTTTGTAGCTTGGCTGTGGGGATTTGTCTAATTGAGCCACAAGAGCATTAGTGACATGAGGCATAGTGATGATGTTGGGCGAGGAGGACTGGGGTGCAGTTGGTGTTCCAGTTCATTCAAAAGGTGTCCAGTGGGGTTGAGGTCAGGGCTCTGTGCAGGTCACTCGAGTTCTTCCACAACAAACCTTGGCAAACCAAGTCTACATGGAGCTCACTTTGTGTACATGGGCATTGTCATGCTGGAACAGGTTTGGGCTTCTTAGTTCCAGTGAAGGGAAATCTTAATGCTACAGCATATAAAGACATTCTATACAATTCTGTGCTTCCAACTTTGTGACAACAGTTTGGGGAAGCCAAAGGTGTCCACAAACCTTTAGCCATATAGTGTAGCTTTATCTACAGACAACAACAACAACAACAACAAAATAATCATATCTGATATGATCAGAAAATATTTTCTTTAATCTAATTGACACATTTAGTCTGACAATTCCATCTGATATAAAGAATGTGGTTTCAAATTTGATTAAAGTACCTTTTTCTGGACATGCAACTATTGGTTAGACAATCAAGTCAGATTTCATGGGTTTTATTTTTCTATGATTCAGACCATATCAGTTCTTAACATCAAAAGACATCAAAAAAATTTGTGACAAGGACCAAATGGATGAAAAAGAGCATGAAGGCAGGTCAAGAGAGGAAGTGAAGAAGTGGCCTGCCTGCTTGTTTGATCACATGTTCACAGCAATCATTGCTCCTTTCCCAGCAAGACCCTTTGTGAACAGTACGGACAAAGGCAATAAACATGTCTCTGATGAATGTTCACAACCGTGACTGGATATTGCCCTTGTGTAAAACATAATCCATGGAAAAAATCTATAGATGACAAATCACAATTAAAGGGTGACAAATAAAAAGAAGAACCAGTTATGCCACGGGGACATTTTCTTGACATTCCCTTAGAGGGAAGAGTCACTGTAAATCAATACAAAGTTCTTCTGATTGATCATCTTTATCTTATCATGAAACATTTCTAATGGGAGTGGGCACTTCAACAATGCCTCTACCCACATCAACAGGGCACAAGGGCTCACTGAAGGGTCTAATGATTATAAAATCATATAAATCATATGCTATGGCCTTCGCAGTCTCCAGATATCAACCCAATTACAAAAAAAAATCTATTGGCACATTTTGTAGCAACATATTAGAATCTATATTAAAGTGAATGGAAAGTGTTCTGGCGTCTCGTGGTGATGCAACATCTTAGTAAAACATGTTACGTAGGTTTTTCCTTTAATTTGTCATTTGTTATTTGTAATTGAAATGCAAACAGTCAATGTCCAAAAATTGGACTTGCCCTGCTGTGTGAAAAAACTCCTCTCCTGTTGCTCCCAGCTAGCACTGCAAAGGAACCTTTAAGATATGAGAAGCATTCTTTGTACCTAAATTATGTCCAGGTGCACCATTCCTTTAACCATCCTGTGCTAATTGCTCTTTCATTTACAGGTGCAAAGTTATGATTTATTAAGGGCTCAAAGCTGAGATGGCTTGACTCCGATAGTCGGGACAGAGAGAGAGGGAGATAGGGAGAGAGGGAGAGAGAGGTGAGGGTGAGTCAGAGGGGAACTAAAGAGACAGGTGACAGGTGGAGAGGATTACACACTGGAGCTAAACCATCTGTCTGTCAGCACCACTTCATTTAACACAGCAACAAAATTCCCCCACTCACTGTGATATTAAATGACACAGAAGAATGGATCTGCTGATTCTCTTTGGTTGTCTTTGGGTGCTGTACAAGCTGCCATTGACAGTGATAATAGTAGCCAAATGTACAGTTCTTATCTAGAAAGCTTGACCACAATTCAGTCTGAAATCTTTGCCGCTTTACCACAGAACTAACTAACTGGCATAAAGAGAACTGTAGGAACAGACGTCTACAGTTTTCTCAAGTGCAGACACAATTTTGAGGTTGCAGTAGCATATTTGATCATCTGAGTTAATCTATTCAGAACTGAAACACACAACAATACAGTACGCTTCAGCAGTTTTCCTTTATTAATCTCAGTAGGACGATATCCAGAAAAGTTTGTTTTGACTTTGTGGTTTGAAATTCTTAAAGAGCAACTGTCAAAACATCACCAGTTTTTTCCCCTTGCTTATGAATCAGCACTATGGATACACACAGCTTACTCGTGATTGCTGTCTTGACTTGCCTTTATAGAAGACAATAAATCAAAATGAACTTAATCAAACACAGAGGTCTCACACCATATAATTTTCTGCATACTGCTGTCCAAATTCAGACCAAAATGTTATATTAATGTTTTCCCAAGCCCTGTAAAGCAACAGGATATTGTTCTACTGAGTCATGCATAAAATTGCAGTGGATACGGCTTTACTTACTTTTGATGCCTAAATAAATAGAAATAGAAAAAAAACAAACAAGAACCTCTAAATCAAGGCCATAAACAGTGTGTAACCCACATGGTCATCACAAACCACAAATAATGACCGATAGTTGGATTTACAAGTAATAGTAACACTGATTATAGTTATTATGATGGCAGAATATGTTGGCAGGAGCTGAGTGTTGACCATGTTGGCAAGTCTTCTTTGCTTGTGTCTCAAAGCCTTGAATACTGTAGGTTCAATCTCAGTAAATGTCTAACATGTCTCTGTTGTTGAGACAGCTTGTCACAAATATATCCATTCATTCATTCATTCATTCATTCATTTCTGTCCCTGCCTATACTTTTTGTTTTGTTTTTGGGTGCTCTAAATGTTCCTGGTATCCCCAGTGCATTCAGATGTCAGTGAGACTGCTGGGTTAGAAAAACTGGACTTGAAACTCAAGTATAATGGCTACAAATGGCAGCGAGATGCATGCACAAGAACTGATCACAATGTGAATAAATGGACAGAAGATTGTAAACGTGAGTGTGTATAAGTAATGTGTGAAGGAAAACCTTTTCACGGCTCTGTTTAAATCCTGTTGGCGGTAAATATCTAATTTGAAACCCAATTTCCCTTAGTAATCAGGAATCAATTAGGAATCAATTAGGAATCAATTAAAAAAAAAACTTTCTGGTTATTTTACTGAGGCATAATTTCTTTTAGACTGGTATTGTAAACCATACAAGACTGGTGAAAACATTCTTCCAGAAATGTAATACTTATCCTCCAGATGTGTTTATTTGGCTGCAATTGCATCGCAGGTGCAACATTAATTAAATTGCATTGTACATGCCCCTTATTTTGCACTTTTATGTAGACATGCCCTTAAATCATTTGTACACTGTGTTAGTAAATCAGCTTACATTGTTTTCAGCTAACCTTTAGCAAAGCGGGTCTATGGGGTAGCAAACAGATTGTCAGTATGCCTATATTACCAGTTGTAAGAGCAGGCAATATAGCAAAAAATATCTTATGGAACCTCTGATGTGATATAATGATTATTTTTTTAAATAACGTGTGGCAACAAATCAATGTATTGAGGCCACAAGTTAAGCTTCTTTGTGCCATGAGTTAAGTTTCATGTAGCTTGAATAATGTGTACTATATGGCCAAAAATATGTAGACATCTGACCATATGTGAGCCTTCCTCAAACTGTTGCCATAAAGTTGGAAGCACAGAATTGTCTAGAATGTCTTTGTGTCCCTCTGAAGACATGGTTTGCCAAAGCTGGAGTGGATGAACTTGAGTGGGCCTGCACAGAGCCCTGAACTCAACCTCAATGAACACCTTTGGGATAAATTGAAACACCAACCATGTGCCATGACTTCTTGCCCAACATCAGTGCCTGACCTTACTAATGCTTTCGTGGCTGAATGGGCAAATCGCCCACAGCTCAAAAATCTAGCGGAAAGCCTTCCCAGAAGAGTGAAGGTTGTAATAACAGCAAAGAGGTGGCATGAATCTTAAATGGGATGTTCAGCAAGCACGTGAGTATGATTGGTCAGGTGTCCACATACGTTTGGCTATATAGTGTATTAAGGATACATTATATTAATCACGGCAACTATTATATTTTTAAAAGTGAAAAATGGAGCAATCAGTTGAATGAGACCACTGTGGCCATAGAAACCTAAGATAATATAAGATAATACTGATATGACAATTCAATCTTAGAATGACACGTTACTGGATAATAATGGAATGACCGGCATTGTGATATAGATATTAGCCCACACCACTTTAAGGGAATTCTCAAAGTAAGACTTTTTCGCCCAGCACCAAGTAATTAACTAGAGGCAACATATTAAGTATAACATTCTGATAACATTCAATATAAAGTCATGGGCTTGAGTTTCACCTTTAGTGGCCACAGCTTTATAATTTTGCATTCACAGTGTAACAATTCATGATCACAAGGTAGTTTGTGGCCTCAAAATATTAACTCAAGGACTCAATGTATTCATTTGTGACCTCGCCTTATTAAATAAGGTCACATTGTCACCTCAGAGGCTCTGTACATTTTTAAAATGCAATACATGTGGAAATATTTAGGTTTGCTAATAAAATACCATTAAAGCAGTAGCAACAAAAACTACAGTAAACAATATGGTTTAGCAATATTCTTTATTTATTATTACTAATTATTTGTAATTTGACAAGTAGGAAAATAAAATTATAGCTACAAATCAAATCAAAAACTAACCTCCAATCAGCTGTAGATATTCATACTTTCAGGAAAGCATCCGAGGATATAATGTATTGGCATATCAAAACCAGATTATCTTATCGCCCATCTGTAGTACATAAAGCACTGGGTAAAAGGTGAAAAGAAGAAAGGAGCCTTCCCATACATATGATGCCACACAGTGCAACTATTGTAACTTCTTTAAAAAACGACGTGTCTCTTTTATCTTCCTCTCTGACAGATATGAGTGGGCAGAATGGGCCACATGAAGCAACCACATCTGCTCCACCTTCTGACCATGATGAGGACAACTCACCTGGTTACACTGGTAAAGCAATGTTCTTCTTATTATTATCATTTCAAAGGCTGCCCACTGCTCTGGGTGTGTGTTCACAGTGTGTGTGTGTTCACTACTGTGTGTGTGCACTTGGATGGGTTAAAAGCAGAGCACAAATTGCGAGTATGAGTCACCACACTTGGCCACACGTCACTTCACTTCACTTCTATTTCAATACTGTTTAACTGCTTGCACCATCTGTACAGTATCATTGTGTAATGTGGAAAATAAAAAAAAACAGCAAACTCTTATTACCTGCTATATCACAGTGAATCTGAAGGCGCAGATTCATTTTCTGTAACAGCTGCTCTGACAGTAGTTCTGGCTTTAATTCAAATGATAAGTTGCTTCTATAGTAATAGCTCATGCACAAGGATTATACAATGTGTTAGATACTTCAGATAATCTAAGCCTAATAATAAGCAGATTTAAAGCATGTTAAATCATATTATTTAACAAAGAAAAAGAATATTTCATAGGGATGTTTATTTAACATTTACAGAAGGAAACGTTGCATTTATGTTGCATTTTTTTTCTTATTAACTTCCTGAAGGGTGGTGAAGGCATGATGTATTACAGCTGTTGTAAAATAAGTGATATCAGGAACTAACTTGTCTTGCAGACTCTCCACAACATCCAAAGCATAAAGTGGTGTTCATTAATAAATCACTGGCAAATCACTGTGGTATAAGAGGAATAAAACACTTTGGGATGTTCTGTTACAGGAACATACTCCACTTTGGGGTGGTCAAGCAACTCTGCTTCACACTGGGCCACATCACTCTGTCATTGATTATTTTCCAATAACAGCCTCATCATGTTTTATTCTTTACTTATTATGACACAGGTATTATACAGATGTTGCAAATGTACACTCTTAAAGGGTTTCCTCAAGGCTTCTTTAGATAGTTATTGGTTCTCTTAGGGAAAATCTACTTCTTTTGCTATTTTCTTTTACTTTTTGTATGTAGAACCTGTTAAATTGTTTCCTTCAAAAAAGTAGGACCTAAGAGTATATACTGTATGAAATGATTGATGGACGATGATTTATTGGGATACATAATATAGATCAAACTTGCTAGTCTAAATCTAGTACATATTATACATGGTGATTTAATTGGATTTTTAAAAAAAACAGCATGTAGGCGTACAATTTAACAAGCTTGTTTTTATGTGTATGGGAACAAAGAAATAGATATCAAAACAGAAACTGAGCTAATAAGCTCTAATGCCGCTCTAGTGAAAGAACACTGGGTTCACCAAGGTGAAGAACTTCCTTCCAGAGAATGTGTTTGTGTTTGCCTCTCTAAGCTACGGGGAGCTGGGTCACACGTCCAAAGAAAGCGTAACGCAACCAGCTGAAAAATGTTTTCCTTGGAGCCCTGTGACCCAGGGAGCCAGCATCTTAGAGTAGAGAAGCTAATTGATTAAGACTCTCCCCGCACTTCCAGGCTGGACTCATTTGTAGCTCTGAAAGCAGAACTCTGAGTGAAAACCCAGATTTATTCTCCATCCAATTATTTCTTAACATTTCAGAGAGAACGTTTTACCTCAAGCATTCTGATTAATGTTGTCTTTTGGTCTTGGTGTACCAAATTGTTTTAGAGATTGCCTCTAGTTTTTATAGGCAACGAGCTATTAAAACATTGAGCTGGAATGCACTATGATATTCATGTGAAGATTTGAGAACTTTATGTCTGCTGTGTGAGAGAAATGTAAAGTAACACAACTCACTGGTGACAGACATCCAAATTAATAGCAGCATGAAAAGACACCTGGTTTGACTGAGAGATGGAAGAGATGAGGGAGCAGTACATCAGCATGTAGACATACTCCTGGAATAGAAAGCTTTCAAACTGCCTGTCATATTTCACTAGCTCATTTTCCGGCTGACCCTGGGTGACAGCGAAACACGCCGCTACCCCGCTGCCCAACGACAGGAGTGATGTAGAGAAAAGGGTGGAACAGGGAATTGATTGAATGGTGGCATGATGTGGAAAATGAGACCACGAGAGTAGAAGAGCGCTGACAGTTAGGAAAAGTGGCAAATTGGAGAGAAGAGACAGAGGAAGGGGAAAAAAAGAAGGAGAAAGTGACAGATCATATATGACAGTAGCTCAAGTGGAATGAGTCACTCAGTAATGGAAAGTGTGTGGAAATGAAACTAGGCATATAAGTAGCACAATTCTCTTTGAAATAGCAGAAAGGATGGCTACAGCTTTCCTCAGCAGGAGGGTATCATTACCGTCTGTCTACCTTTGACCTGAAACCCACGCGACTATTTCACCCATATGGACAGCCGATGACTCTCTGTTAGATATGAACTCTTTCCACTTGAACCTAAACGGCTGCCTGTGGCTCTGAGTGGGTGACTGAGAGGACATGCGAGCTCTTCCCTCCATTATCTGGAGCTGCACATGGCGCCTGTGTCATTGCACTAATGGCATTTGGAAGAATGGAGTGAGATCGGTTTGACTGGCACTTTGACTGAGTTCCGCAAAACCATGTCCTCGCTGCCAAAACTCTGCAGTAACTTGGAGAGACATTTTTACAGTCTCTCCAAGAGAATTTGCAGCTTGAGGAACAGATGCAAGGACCAAGGGCCAGACATGGACTCAACTGCAGCTGGTCAGAAGAAACACAACTGTGAGAATTTTGCAAACACATTAAGGATGTAGCCGAATATTAATACATTATTCATAATGAACAGATAATGTGTTCTAAACAGATACAAATAAATTAATGAATAAGACTGCTTGTTTTTCTTTTCTTTTCGTTTTTAAGGCTTGTCTGGTTTGAGAATAGAGGTATGGATCAAGACTGAAATCCCACAGGATGTAAAAAAAGACACACGTGTTTGACTCTCACGTGGGCAAGAGGTCATATCTGAAGCTTGCACGTCAAAGAAAGACCTGAACACGAACATGAACAATGCATTTACAGCGTTCATCATTAGTAACTGCCTGGTCAGTGGTTTAAGTGGTTTGAATTAGCCTGCTAGTTTGTTTATATTTTGGAAAACAGACCCAGCTAAATTTGTTGGAAAATTTTAGAAGAAATGTGAGAGGGATTAATAAGGTCCCACTAATATCTCTATTTAAAAATAAATAAATAAATAAATAAATAAATAAATAAATAAATAAATACCTAATACGGTTTAGGTCACACCTAGAGCTATGAATATTTAGATGAACAGATACAGATGCAGGTAGTGGAATTGCATCACACACCAATTCTACAAGATATTGGCAAGCTGTGGACACTTTTGTGTAGATGCATTTTGGCAAAAGGTGATAGGCAAAAAATATTATAACATTATATCATTATTCTCAAAGATATTCTCATAACACATGATATGTATCATGATATCAATATCATAAATATCATGATATTAATATTGATATCAAGATGCCGCAGTAGAGCTGTATATGAAAAAAAGATCTACGATTTCAATTATATTTTTATGGCTGAGGTGAAGTATATAACACTATTTGCACCCAGTTTAATCATTGGTCATTTTCCAATATTTTTGTCTCCTTCTATGATCTCTGCACAATACTCATGAATCTGAGAGTGTGAAGACTAAAACATGCTAGCAAACCTGGCTACTGGTTTTTATATCGCATTGTGCAAGTCTAATATTAACTAGCTTCTTAGCGAAGATGAATAATTCTTTTTATAATACAAGTTAGCATAATAACTCGATCATGCTCATTTTAGCTTGCTAGTAAACAGGAAGGATGATTTAATAACACAAAGATAGTTGGCCTAATTTTAGCTAGCTTGGTTTTATTTACATATAAGGTTCAACTAATATTAGCTAGCTTATTAGCCAGTATATACTGCTGGAAAAATAATATTAGATAACCTTTCTAGCTGGATAGCTTTAGCTCAGTGCTGTGTTTAGGTCATTTTTAGATTAGTTAATGTTGCTAAATCAGGACAGCCAATTCTCTTACACGGGAATAATGGGTAACAAACAAACAAACAAATAAATAAACAATAATTAACATTTGGATGCAAATAGTCACTGTATAATTTCAATCATTTGCTAAAATACACAAATTCATTTAAAAAAATCGAAATGAAAAAAATGAAAAAATTCCACTAGCCAACTTTTTACCCTGAGTAACAGATACCCTCGTACTGTTTATCTGTACTGTAGTAAATGCATTCTACTTCTGTAATCTTAAGAACAATGTTTCCCTTAATATGTCCAACTGTTGACCAGAGAGATATTTAATATTTGTGTGAGTATCTGGTTATATGTCTATGCATGTGGATGTAAGGTCAGGCTTAGCTGAGTGAAGCTGAGCTGAGTATGTATCGCACCTGCATGTGTGTATTTGTGTGTGTGTGTGTGTGTGTGTGTGTGTGTGTGTGAGAGGTCAGACAGCTTGGGAGGCCAGAGATCATATTTATCACATTAGCCACGCGGATCTGACTGTGTTTTGGCAGCTGAGTGCGAGCTCTCTGTGTGTTTGGATAGTCCATCCTAAATCCTGAACCCCAGCTGAAGAATTCTCTCTGTGCCGTTGTGAATTGCCCTGATTGATTAGCATGCCTATTTTAGGTCTTACAGAGGCTTCAGTCTGGACTGGAAAATGTTATTAAATGTATAAACAGTGTTGGTGCTTTGGTACATTATAAAGTAACTTCTCATCTTGTCCAGCATAGTCCACATACTGTGTGTGTAGTAGCCTATGTAGGAAAAAAGCCAGTCTAAAAGTTAGGATTGGCATGTTAATGATACTTAAAGCCCTCAAACTATTTAATATGGATTCAGGTTCAGGTAAGTACCGATGTTTGGAGGCGTACTTGTTATCCTGACAAATGCTGGTTATCTTATGGACATAAGCCATTTAAAAAGAATACATAATAGTAAACTGTAAAATATTTTCAAGGAAGCGATTAAATGGTTGGTCTGTTCAATTAGAATTCTTTCTTTCTTTCATTTTTCTTTCTTTTTTTTGCAAGGAAAAGCATTTTCAGATCATTCTTTTCCAATTTTCCAATAAATTAAGTTTTTCCTATGTGCTTATTTTACAAGTAGGAGAAAGTTCTCCATAGAGGATTGCCTTGGATGGTGCCAAAAATATGCCTCGACTTGTGGCTGGAAAAACCCTCATGAACCTGTTATAGTTTTAACCTGAGAAGTTTACTGGATAGCAGCCAGTCTGCTAATTGAAATAAATCTACAACTTTACACACACACACACACACACACAAAAAAAAACATCTCAAGTGATATCATGTAACATAACTTCAACAGAGCTTTGAACAGGGGATGGAGGTTTTACAAGATTTTTTTATTGCCTTCTACTAAGGGACTGGCATCCTCTCTTCTTCTTCCTTACCTCAAGCCCTGACTAAAAGCTTCCACTGTTTGTTAGGAAGAAGTGAGTTTGTCTAAAGAAATGCACTAATTCAGAGTCTGGGGAATCCTGCGTGCCTCCTCAGTTGTCTGTCTTTATGCTTCATGCCAGACAGTGTTGTCAGAGCAATGGATAGAAGTACTCTTGCAAGAGACCATTAAAAGAGAGCGAGAGAGAGAGAGAGAGAGAGAGAGAGAGAGAGAGAGAGAGAGAGAGAGAACAGACAAAGAGAGGAATTAGATAGAGCTCAAATATGCACTGCCACCCAAGGTCTACTTCCATTAGTATATACAGTACTTGCACACTTAATCATATCTAATTTATGTTGATTTAAATCACCATTGATGCTTTGTAGATATTTTGACCTAATAGAATATTAGAATTTACAAAGCAGCTACGAAGCAATTGCAATAATGCTGTTATATAACTGTTCATTTTGCATCAAGGAACAAATTAGTTTAGTCTTCAAATTCAAGTTTGTCCTAGGCATATAAAAACCTGCACATGCGGCTGGTAGACCCTGGAGTCCACCCTGAAATACAGATGTGTTTATATCAAAATATTTGTGCTGCTAGTTTGTTGGTTGTTGCCGAATTTTCCTTATTCCCCTGATAAGTTCGCAGTTGTGTGCAGATACAGACAGCATTGCTAGTACAGTTCCAATGGCCTTTAATAGAAGAAAAAAAAATCAATGATCTCAGACGATCTTTGTGAGCTCCTAAAAACAAAACAAAAGGAAAAGAGATTCTTTTCTCACCTCACCATTTTCCAGTGACGTTCAATGTCATATTAATGAGAAATCCAGTTTAAAAGTAGTGGAGACAGCAAACGTTGGACACAGAGGTCCAGAATCTAGTACAATGTTGGAAGTTTTGGATCCTCATCTGAGCAGAGTGTATAGATGAGGAGTGCACAGAGTGTACAGATGAGGAGTATACAGAGTGTAGAGATGAGGAGAGTACACAGTGTACAGATGAGGAGTGTACAGACTGTACAGAGAGTATAGGTGAGGAGTGTACAGAGTGCATACATGAGGTGAGAGAGCTGGACAGACTAAAGGACTAAAGCACTGCTGCATCACTCTCTTTAGGTAGAAATGAAACAAGGGCTAAATTCCACTGACGCCACTATTAGCAGGCAATCGAATGGCATTGTGTGTAATTTTGGAAACTATTAACCACAGACAATGAAAATTAACCAACAAAAAAAACTCATTACAGTGTAAATCATAGACACCACTGAGAAGCTTTAATTATAAAGATTAATATGCAAGATGTTCAGGGTGGATTTTTCCTTTAAGGTTGATACTAGTTATACTCTCAATTCAACTTGCAACTGTGAGACAAACTTTCAGTAGCTGCAATTAGGAGAGATGCATAAACTAGCTAGAAGAAAGGTATCAGGCAGAGTGTGGAATGTGCTATTGAGTGGTTTCTGAGTGGTCATGTTTTTGCTGTTTGTGTATAGGTCACTGTGAACTATGCTCCTTATAGCACTGGTAATGTTCCAGCTGTAAGCATTCAGCTGGTAGGCCAGTCATACACAACAGCCAATTAAAGGATTTGAAGCAGGAGTGCATAGTGCAGTTAATGCACTTATGTTCTTTCCCTCTCAGCAGGAGAACATTAGTCAGTACCAGAATGGGGAGAGGCCTGTGGATTTGGCATCAGTTGGCAGTGGGCAGAATTACATGCTGCTTCTTTTTCAAGCTCTCTGAAAACAGCATCATTGCTTTTCTTCAGTGAAAGAGCTGTGCTCCTTGGCTTTCAACGTGCGGGATATTGCATGGCACGCTAAGAGAGTTGGGCATCAATAAAATCCTGTGCTCGGCAGCGCGCACCAGCAGCCACCTATAAACATGAGCTTTAAAAAAGATTTTCCCTGCACTGAAAGGCTTTGCAGAGAGATATAAAAGAGCAGATTAAATGGTTATAATAATCTTTGGATTGCACTGGGAATGGTTTCACTTTATTTTTACTGCCTACACTACCTAACAACAGTTAAAGAGGTTATGGTGTGCATATTTGGATAAAGAACATATATAGATATATATCTCTGAAAAAATCTTGCACTTACATAGCTTTTAGCTTGTAAGGGTGGATTAAGTATACATTAAAGCACACATTTAAACCACTAATGTGCATGAGGTATTTAACAGCACATAAAATCAGACGGTGCAAAATGTTTCATAGCAGTGTTTTCCAGGCCTGGCACTGGAGTGCTCACACACACTGTAGTGTTTCGGATGCTCCAGCATGCTTCATTAGCCAATTCGCAAGCTCTTTAGGAGGTTAAAATGGATGTGTTAGAGCAGGAAATACACATAAAAGTGCAGTGCAGGAGGACTACAGAAGATGGATTGGAAGACCCTGGGCTATCAGTGTCACGCTGTTCATTCATTTCCCTCGGTAGAGAAAAACAAGTCAGTAATGTTACATGGCATCCAGCAGAGGGCGCGCGTGCTCGCGACTGCAGTGCACGCGCGTCCTCAACCCCGCTTCACTGCACAAGACTTAAGGCAAACCCGGGCTATGTCCCAAATCGCATAGTATTATAATTATAATGGCTTCAGGAAGAAAAGGGGCCTTTTTGTGTAAAATGTAAGGGCTATTCATGAATGCGTTTAAGTAAATTAGTTTAGTGGCCACTTCAGTTTTCTTTCTGTGTGCATAATGTCTTAAAGTGAATTCATAAATCAATGTCCTCTATTGTGATTTTAACCCAGATAGCCTAGAATCTCTTAATATGGCAGAAGTTGTGTAAATATAACTATAATAATCCAAATGGTCAAGGAAATATCATGCACAATCAGTATATGGTTTTTGGCACTGCGCTGTAAATAGTTACTTTATGACAGAATTGTTATTAAAGGCCAAATTATTTATTTTGCTAATAATTATATTTACTACATTCAGTTGAATTTGGAATTAAAGATCAGTGAATGAAAATGAAAATCATGTAAACTGCAGATCAGTAATAATGGGTTTCTTTCACTCATTCATTCATTTTTTCTTTCTTTCTTCTGTATGTATGTCTTCCATATTTACACCATTTCCTTCCTTNTCTCTCTCTCTCTCTCTCTCTCTCTCTCTCTCTCTATCTATCTATCTATCTATCTATCTATCTATCTATCTATCTATGTGTTCCTTCCTTCCTTCCTTCCCTCCTTCCTTCTGTGTACCAATTACTTGATTACATTTTGGCATTAAAGTGCAGTAACGTATAAACCGCAGATCAATCATAGTTTCTTTCTTTCTTTTTTTCTTTCTCTCTATCACTCTTTCTTTCTTTCTGTTTATATGCATGCGTGCATGTATTCATGTATGTATGCATGCATGTATACCTTCCTTCTTTCCTTCCTTTCTTCCATCCTTCTATGTGCCACTTACCTGAGGCACTGGGAGCTCACTTCTCTTTAAACCGCCTGTACAGCCCAGACACGGTCACGCGCACCCGCCTCCGTGAGCGCGCACAGCAGGGAATCACCAACTGGTCCGAAAGCACACAAGTCACAAGCGCGAGATCGCGCGTGAGCGTTTGAACGGAGTGATAAATGATAAAAAAGCAATGTGAAGAATTCCACATTTGACCGATTCCTACAAACTGCGTTAACTAGTTTTAAACGGTGGTTATTACAGGAGACTCGTTTGTATTTCTGGGGTCTCTGGCACAGCATGGATTCGTGATATCCCTTGGTCCAGGACGCTCAGGAGATCCGCGCACAGGTCTTGGAGCGGGTCGGGCGGAGTTTTCCGGAGCGCTTTTCCCACCGCCGCCTCCTCCAGCACGGAGAGACTCCAGCCAGGGCTGAGCGACTCCTCAGAGCCGGAGGAAAGCAGGACATGTAGCGGACACGCCGCACTTTCCTGCAGATAAGCACAAAGTTTCTTTCGGGACGCAGCGGAAAGACGCGCGCGGCTTGCAAACCCCGGTGATTTTTTTTTTTTCCATTTCATAAACTTTTCCATGCCATCGGACATCATGAGATCGGATTGTTCAACCCCAACAGGAACAGCTGTAATAAATTAAAAGAAGAGGAAGAAGTGGAAGAAGA
>CM074961.1:13306366-13332057 GCA_037577455.1 Pangasius macronema
TATATATATATATATATATCTATATATACACACACACACACACACATATATACATACATATATATGTGTGGGTGTGTGTGTGTGTGTGTGTGTGTGTGTGTGTATGCCTCAGGGGAATCTGTGTCCCACTCTGGTCTCATTCCCTGTGTGAAATGGCTTAATGAGGTGGTGTAGTGTGAGGAAGCAATGTCTCATATCAGCAGGCTGGGCGTTGCTGCATTAACATGTTGAGGGAAAGCTCAACATGCATTAATGGCACCTGCAGAGACTGACCTGGCTCTGGGGCTGTACTGTAGGATGAATTTTGTATTGTATGTATGTGTGTGCACACTCTCCAGCTTCTTATCCAGCCTCCAGATTACAGAGACGAGTGTGGCGAATGGTCTTGTAATGATTTGATGCCTCGCATACCTTCCCTTCTAAAAAGCCAGCTGTTTACCAAATGGATTGTTTTCAGGTGGACTACTTAAAAGCTGTTTTTTGTCCTCCTTGGTTGTTTTACTCCTTTATTGTAGGGGAATTCAAAGCATGCCACGCTGTAACTCCTTCATCTCTTGGACAGCAGCACAATAGCGGGACACAGATGTGCCTCAGGTATCGCCGTGCAGGCCGATGCAGGTGTGGTACTTTCTGGAAAAGCTCCAGCAAGTAAAGCATATTTGTGCGAACAACCATCTAAAAACCTCCCCGAACAAAACAAAGACTTAAAGTCATCTATAATTCTGACTTGCTGAGTTTGGAGAAAAGTGGTTTGTTCTTCCACAGACTGCTATTATTCATCCCATCTGTAGGAATCAATAACAAATCTACTGCTCTTCTTGAAGTACTCATTAACATACTGTTTTGACCAGCACTGCTCCGTCTGCCAGGGATGTGCACTTCATATTCTGAAGGAATACACTGAGAAAATAAATTCTCTCATGCTGGAGATGCAAGAAAAACCCACACTGCTGGTCGTTAGAGCTTGACACTGGTTTCTGAGGAAAAAAAAAAGACATGCATTCAGAAGGATACATGGCGCTTTGGAGACAGAGATCCTCAGCCGGTACATTAGAGGGGATGATGTGGCCCGATGGGAGTGCTGAATAAGCTCTGGTGGCTTGGAGCACATGTTCTGGCCGACCAAGGGACTCCGCAGACCTGGCATAGGTGCACACTGCTAATACATAGTTACCTCAAGTCTTTCTGAAATATAATCTTAATTCCGTGCTACTGGTCTGATCAGTCAGTGTATAAGAGACAGATTCAGGACAGTTTTTTTTTTTGCCCGCCCAGAGGTACCAATGGGTGCTGTGCCATGTTATTTTTGGTGCCAGTGGAAAGCCAGCATGTCTATTAGATTTAGGGCTTGACTTTCTCTTCTGATGTGAGACTGGATGTCTCGCTCATGGTTTCTTCTTGGAAGCACTGTAAATCCAAAGCTGAGAGTGCTTCTTCTAATCAGAGTGAGGAGGAAGGGACAAGGAGCAAACATTTCTAGTCACCTCACATACTGCCTCTATAACCTCTGTGGCTGAAGCTGGTTCTCAGTCATTGTGTCTTATTACACTTTTTGCTCTTCTGTATAAAGGGAAATGCATGTAGTTCAGAGGTGTTGGTCTCCATTCCTGAAGAGTTTAGCATTTTATCTTATTTAACACACATTATTCACTTCATCAGCTAATTACCAAGGTATTTATGGGATAAATGTGGTGTATTGGTAAGAGGACAACCTGAATCTCTAACACTGTAATCTACTTTAACTAGAATTAAAGCTAAATGTAGCATCAAGCCATTCATCTCTATCATTTTCTAATGGTTGCAGGCTATTTTGTCCAATTTAGGCTACAGTGTAATGGTTTTTAGTTCATTTCTAGCGTTTCTGCTACCATGATGATTAGTGCCCTGGTGTTTGAAGTGCATTCACTGTGTTTTCTCTGGGTTGAATGTTTCATGATGACTTGGAAAGGCAACATTCTTGCTGTTGGAAAACAAACCAATAACCATTTGTCATTTTAACACAAGCTGTCACACACATCTTTCTTGTTTGGCTCAGAGGATGACATGTTTAGTTAAGGCTTTGCAAAGCTGCCTATATTCTTCGGCTAACCTGACGGATTGTTAAACGTCTGCTAAGACGTGCAAAAGATGCTAGCTGACCTGTACTAATTTTAACACACTTCCTTGATTCAATTAAATATAGAAATTCTGATGGAGGTGACAGAGGCAAAGAAAAACTCCCTGTGACGACATGAGGATGAAATCTTGAGAGGAACCAGACTTGAAAGGGACCCATGCTCTTCTGGGTGACACCGGATAGAGTGATTATGAAACATTCCTCTTCTACAACTGTATACTATAACGTCAAACAGTACTAAGTGGATTGGAAGGATGTTCAGTATTAACATATAATAAACGAGTTCTGAGATGAGCGCCAGACAGTCTTTATGGTTGCAGCAGCAGTTTTTAGGTATAAATCTACAGTATCCAGGTGAGATTATCCACTGAAGCAAGGCTGAGACTTGCGCATAAACTGTTTTTGAGAAGTGAACATTTTTAGGGTACCACGTGGAACAATCCACTATACAGGCATTATATGAGTGATGTTATTAGGGCCTTTTGCACCACTTTAGTTCCAGAACTAAATGTACAGTACTAAAGTACTGGGCGATTTTGCGCGAACTATTTCCCAGTACCATTTAAAGGGTTGCATTCACACCGACGTTGAGCACTAGGAAGTGACGTAAGCCGGCTGACAGCGACTTCATTTGTGCGTGGCATTCAACAACGGAAACAAAGAAGAACGGCGTAAAGAGCCGGAGGATGGAGGACACTGTGATCGGAGTTGTGTTGCACTTCAGCGTCCGTCCATCTATCGCTGTCCTCCATACTTGCAAAATAAGTTGACACTACAGTATGTTTACACAGCGTTTTAAATCATGGCGGGTGAGGGCGTTTTTCGTACGCGTTTGGCCAATCAACGTCTACTTACATCATGGATAATACCAGTTGTGCTGGTTAGACCCTGCTCTGGAGTAGGAGCTAATTTGGTTCTCGAAAAAGGCAGTCTGGCACTAAAATCGCACCCAGTTCCGGAGGTGCGAAAACACCAAAAAGTGGCTAGTTCCACAATTAGTTCAGGTACTATGAAAAGGTTCCCGTGGTGCGAAAGGCCCTATTGTGTGAATAAGGACCTGGAACTAAATCCTTCCTATACCATACTGCTCTACACAATCAATTTACAATTTTCATAATTTTTTTGTGATTTATAAACTCTTTTGGTTTATTAGCATTAAAATTAATTTATTTCCTGCTGTATCTCTGTTGAAAAGAAAACGGACACACAGATGGACTGTATCTAAACATAACCAGCGGAAATGATTTATTTGAGGTTTGCCATGCTGTTTGCTGAAGGTGTGAACTGAACCATTGTGACATGTGTAAAGGACTGTATGTGTGCATGTGTGTGTGCGTGTGTATTTGCATATACTGTCAAAACTGTATAGAAGGTTTCCTGATGCGTTTCCTTGTTTATAGCTGGCTTTCCTGTGGTGTTTAGTCATCTCAGAGTCCTGGCCAAAGACCCTCAGGCAGAGGAAGTCATGTAGAACATTAACACGTGCTTCATCTCTCTGGGGTCGTCACACCTCCACCCAAAACACTGCACTTCTCTAAGTGTTTGTCCTCCAGTGAGCCTCCTCATAGCCCTGGAGATGTTTATTGTGATTGTGAAGGGTCGGATTTGAATCATGCCTGTGGCAGATAGTCACATTGAGTAATGGAACCACTGAATCATCAAATGTGTTGTAGGCCTAAGGCTAGCAGCTGCCATGGCTAAGCTGGTCACTTCGTGTACCACTGAGCATGGTTCTTGCTCATCTAGTCATAGAGTCGTGAATGAATCTGTATTTGCGTATTAGTTTTTATCCTAAATCCTCCACCCATTCTTGGTGTGAACTTTCTCATAGAGGTCAAACAAATAACTCATGTATTAGGACAAGTTTTTTATTGATTCTGATTCAATAACTTTGTTATGACTTTGATATTAGACTTTGATTAACCTCTGGTTTGATGATTGCAACTTGTTTTTTTCCCATGGCCAGTTTTCTATAGCCAGTTTGTATATCGCTAATGATTATGCCATTGATTTTATCATTTGTAATACATCAGTATGGCTATCAGTTTCCTGTTTTCAAGTAACTCTCTATTCAAGTCTTGGCTGACCATAAATAACTGCCCCAGGGGCGGACAAACTTGCCTGTAATGACTTTGGAGGAACCAGACTGGATTATTCTTGCTAGGAGCTGTTTGTTTCGTTATTTCCTAAGTGTTAGTGCTTGAGTTCAGCCATGTCACAGCTGGGATGGAAAGAGAAAGAGAGATAGTTTGTTCATTCAGCAAGGAGGTCAGTCACTTTAGGATGACTGGTTCTCTAAATAAACATTTATTTCTGGCAAAGTTTGTCAGTGGTTTAAAAGTTGAAAGGTCCCATGTGCCTTGTAGTGTCTGTTTATTCTGAGTTTGCAGCTTCTCCAAGTCCAGTTTGTTCAGTTTTGGATGAGCTTTTGCACGTTTCTGCTTCTATATGTATACACGTGTATATCTGCATGTGCAAGAAACAGCAGATTCACTTGATTGGAGGAATTTGGCTTTGAAATTGCCTAACACTGAATTGAAATTAGTGTTGTCCGTCAGCTTGTGCTACACTGATAACCGTGTTAGCTCATCTGGTTGCATTATGCCTATAAAATGCATATGTGTGAATGTTGTGAATGATAGGCTGTCATTTAATGGCAACATCTTGGCAGGGACACAATAGGCATTTTTGTATGTTGGCCAACTCAAGCATTTAGCTGCGCTGTGAAAATGAGGGAGCTGGTAAAATCATTTTACAGCAGATCGTAGCTGTGCACCATTTTTCAAAAAAAAAAAAAAAAAGTAGAGGCAGATCTCGCTAGAGTACGTTTATGAAGATGGAGTCTGACAACAGATCAAACTAGCGAGAAACTTGGCCTCTGTGAAGTATCTCTTGGGATTGTGCCAGTGGTCAGAAGCAGCATAGTTCTCACATGAGCCTTATGATCCTATAATCCCTTTCCTCTCTGCCTGGCCTCTACCTGCCAGACACATAGATCCACAGTGGAAGAAACTCACAACAACTGGTCTATCTTTTAAGCTGCCCTTGTCTAAAACCTAGCCTGGATTTGCTTGTGAGTAAGAGTGAATGCAGACCATGAAAGTGGATGACACAAATGGTCCTTCCCCAGACTGATCTCATTCTGTTAATGTATTTTGCAGTTGCTTACCAGAATGAACTAAGAATGAACTATGTAGAGATGCATTGATACCAATACTGGTATTGGGTATCCATACAATACCATACTCTTTCACAAATTCTACAATACCAACATCTGATACCACATGATTCTATGTGATGTAAGCCAAGTGTATGTTGTCGCACAAGTAACCTGATAAAAAACAGCACGAGGAATTCATTGCTAGCAGCACACAGCAGCAACCAACACTGCAACAAATGTTATCTAGGCAAGAAAAAAATGTCCTAGGAGAGTGAAAATGACAGCTCTTACCCAGTATGTTGTTCTTTGTGATCAGCCAGTATCGGTCATTGATGAACAATTCACATGCAATGAAAGCAATGAGCTATAATTTACTTACAGGCAGTGGTGGCACCACTACTCCAAAAGTGGTGGGGCAAAATTTGTTGCTTTGAATGATATTTAATAAAAAGTTACTGAGATGCTTCAGAGGCAGCCAAATGTAAACAGATTGAAAACCATTGCTAGCCATTGCTTAAACCATTGCTTAAACTGTTGCTACATGTATACGTCTGTTTCCTGGGAACTCAGATCTTGGGATCTTGGGACTGTCATCATCTTTTTGTCTGAGAGAAGAGGTATATCTGCTATTTGTCCATAAAGACATACAGACAACTATGTATTTTATTTTTAGCACTATGTAGAGCCAGGGTCTGATTGATTATAATACAATAACAGCACACCTTTTAATGGATGTCAGAGTAGTTTGTTTTAAAAAATTGTAGACATGTTCAAGTTTTGCAATAGGCTGTTTGTCTTTATTTACTTACTTACTTTATTTGAAGAATGTCATTTGAATAATGTTCCTGTAATCAATTCAGAATATAGAATATGTGCGTATGCCACTTAACACACTGTAACGTTAACGATACTGGTTCACCAGACGATTATTAAGCGCCAGTGAACACCAAAGCACAGGTAAACCTTTATCCCCTTTAGGAGAAATGTCCCATCCCCAGCTGAACTGGAAATTTTGATTGGTCTTTCCACTGAGTCTGAACTGCTGAAGTGCTGGGTCACCACCCTAATAGTTTGAAAAGTGCTGGGTCAAATGCCAGCTCGCCCCTGTTGCTCCGACGGCCCTGCTTACAGGTGTACAAGAAGCTTTTCCAAAGTGAAACAAAACTCACTCTTCTCCATTGCAACCTTACTTGTTCCAGGGTAACAAATATAGCTAGCAACATTTAAAATTAACTAGCTAACATTATTAAAAATGAGCCTAGTAGCCTAAGTGCAGGAACATACAGTACATGTATGCACCGTTTGTGGCTACTATTTAAATAGTAGAAACATAAACAAGTCTAAATAAAAATGTTCCATGATACCATAATACTAATTTGGTTAGTCATTTCTGTATTGGTATGGTACTAGTGCTTGTTCTGAAAGAAAATTGTTATCGAGGCATCTCTATCAATATGTATCAGTATTTAACGAGGTAGTTTCTAGGTCGTCATGATTTATTATATCATTAATAAGAACTTACAGTCACATGTACACATATGCCAACATGCCACCAGTCCCTTAGCTCACCCTGAGCAGGTGGGAGTAGCTAAAAACAAATTTTGACAGATTGCTCCGTAACTGCTCATAATTAATTTTACAGCCCGCTTGGCCCCTCCCTTCAGTCCTGGGAGGCTCCTGACAGCCGGCGTGACACGGCACAGCAGGCTCCACAGGGCCAATTAATGTCCGGGCTTCTCTCAGCACCACCCCCACAGCGCTAATCCAGTTTCTGTGGGGATGGATAGCTGCATCACACACGCCACACCACCGAGAGTGATTTTTTTTTAAAAAGCGGATCTGTTTATGTGGCTCATGAAGCTGAGCTATGTCAGCTCAAAGGTCATTCCTAAAATGTCAGAATCTGGAGGGATCAAAGGTCACAGATATCCATTTAGCTCCATGTAAACCTTTGTGCTAGTGTCAAGGTGCCTATTGATTGATGAGGTGAAACGGCGATCGATCACTTGCAGGTAGGCAAACACACTGGCATGTGTTCGCGCTCGTTCAGTCAAACATTCACCAGAATTTGTACAGTTGCTAAAGTAAATGCATGTGGAACTTGGGCCTACACCCTCTCATTTACTCTCGGGCAGACTCATGCACATACACACATTATTCAAAGTCTTTAATTAAAGAAGAGATTAAGTCGGATAAGGATGTGCGAAATCTTAAAACGTGTTAAAGAGAGGATCCACACCCACACCCACATCAGCCTCTCTTTAAAACCCCCACCCCACACACACACACACACACACACACACACACACAACCTTCACTCAGTCATTAGTGACTGATCAGATAAACAATTGAAGGTTTCAAGGGAAGGCTGAACCCTAATGAACAGCTTTCCCATGAGCGACCATCTCTAAAAAGAGGCTGAAATGAAGTTAATTTGCCTTAATATGCTGAACTATTATTAGGTGATAGCTGTAAGGCTCTGGGCTGGGATCCAGTGATAAGTGTGTGTAATGAGGAAATCTAAAGGCTTCACTGGATCAGATAATTGCATGGAATGGAAGCTGCTCACCCTGTCCCTCCACTTTGACTTTAAACCCCTAAAGAATGTGATGCACCTTTGAAAGCAAAAACAAGAGAGATGTGAGGATGAGAGAAAAATGTTTTTTTTTCCCATGTGGAAATCAAATTAAGGTGCACTTTGCTGTTTGTCCATACTGTCTGGAAGATGCAGCTAAGTATGGGAAGGAAACATGGCACGTTTAAGAGGTTATTCAATTTATGAACATAATTCATTCAAAATGATAGTTTCTCATTTAGAGTAAGCCAAACAGCTGATATCAGCACACTTAGCTTCTGTGTGTTAATAGAAATCGGACTTCCTGTTTCATATTCATGCAAATCTGACTAGAGTCTCGCCGAGTTTCAAAGGAGTGCTCTGAAGACTCTGAGTAATCATCCTAATTAAATGCACATTTAGAGACTTTAGGGGGAAAAAAAGGTTATTTGCCTTTTCTCTGTTTTCTTCTTTTCTTGCTTGCAGTTGCTGTGACTGTCTAATTGGGATTATTAGGAGGATTATAAATAATTTCCTGCCTAATTTTCAGCCTTTGTGTGCACCAGGAAATAATTTGTTTGTATCATTCGGCTTGGGTACATGAAGAAGATGAGCCAATTGGGTGCAAATGTTTCAGTGTCAGGACTGGATGGTCTAATGAGACTCTGTCTCATTACCGGACTCGTGCATGATCCTTTGGTCAGCTCAGAAAAACATCTGAGGGGACAGACATCCAGCTGTGCAGAGAGCACACCTGTTCTGCCTCAATCACTCCCTCAATAAGATCAGGTTTACAGTGTCAGATGCCTGACTGAATGAGTGTTTTTGAGTCGATGGAGCTCCATCAGCGCCTGTCTTTAAACCTTGGCCCTAGGCTAACCTTGTTACTGTGCCAGGCTTCCCCAAGCGCTCCTCCGCTTAATTAACCAGCAGTTGACCTTGTAATGGAGCTCGTCTTATCAGTGTAAGCACTCAATGCCTACCCGAACGCACTATCTCCACATGTCTAATGAGCGAGAGAGAGAGAGCAGGAGAGATGTGAATTATCAAGAGAGAGTTCATGCTTTTTGGCTTTGGTGCCAAAGTTATGATGAGCAGATGTGTTTGCCGGCTTAGTTCAGTGTCTCTGAAAGAATCCAAAATTGTCCAGAGCCCCCCCACCCCCGCAGCGGTGTATGCATCAGAGTGTTATCTGAGACACTCTGTTCCTATTCATTGCATGGCTGATGGATGATCTGCTGAGGATTAGATGTGCACATGATCATCATCACCATCATCCTCACCAAGAGAAACGTGTCCCCAGAGTCTGAGACACGGCCAAGTTTCAGTCCAATTCTGTCTCCCTTCAAACAAGTGAAGCCAGATCTGTGTAATGAGCCAAGCACGTGGCTTGGCGCCAGACCTTTTCTACTGTGCATGGCCTCAAACTTGCTACTTTAGGCTGAATCTGATGCCTTTGTGACTGTCTGAAATTGAAACCTTACCTCATCAGTGGAAATTGCTTGGGGAGGAGAGGGAGCAGAGGGTTAGCTAGAGGCTGGCGACGGAGCAGTCCGACCACTGCCACCACCTCTGACATTTCTCCTCTCAAGAGAAAGCGTGCAGAGAAATAATGAACTCATATGAGATCCTGGCAAAGGATCAACAGATAATGTGTACAAACCCCACATGGATGCAGGCAAAGATCCTTTTGTCATTATTCTCCCTGACATTTTGTGCTGGCAAGCCAAGTTTCAGCTCACCTTCATTTTACTGGCTTGATATCATGGTGCAAGTGTGCTTCAAACAGAAAAAGGCTGTGATGATAGCTCTAGGGGGCAATGCTAGTGGACTACCTCCTGGATTTTTATTGCGCTGCTGGGCCCATACTGAAACCTCAGTGTTCACCTACAGAGAACCAGCCTACACCTACAGAGAATCTGGCCTCTAGCTAGGAGACTGCATACAAACCTTTGTGCATTCCATACATGTTGAAGGCTAAATAGCAGAAGTTGAGAGAGATAAAGCTTTGAAGTGTGGAAGAGGAACCATGCCAGGAAATGTCATACTGTCATGGGAAAGATTCCTGTGTCGGTGATTGATATTAACTCAGTGTCTTTAGAAAGTGAAATCAGGTAATTATGCAAGCCCAGGACAAAAGAAGAAGATTCTTCACTTCAATTAACAAATAGCCATTGTAGTTGCTGGCGAAGTTTATCACCCAGTGAGCCATAATTCTTCACACCCTCTTTACACTCTCTTCACTTTGGTATCAAGGAGCAAAAAAGGCGAGATTGTTTTGCAGATGTGCAGCTCAGGGGGGATTCTTTGTGGCTTTGAACAATAGGAGGAGGAGACATTCACGAGGATGGGGCAAGGGTCTTTACGACCCTCCCCTCTTGAGAAAGACCAAAGGGATTAGAAAATAATCCCTGCCAGCTCAACTGACTTGCAGAGAGGCATAATCTGATCCAGTGCACTATCATGCTAAAAATCTCTTTCAAGCATCGAACATTTTAAATTCAGTGCTAAAATGGGCCAGATCAGGGCTTGCTTTTATTTAGGTTTCACAATATAATTTCTCATCTGTCGTGTCCTGATCAACGTCAAACATTTCAAAGCGAGATCACTTAAGTCATATTTGCAATGGAAAGGTTTGAGATATGTCTTAGATATAGTCATAAAGGTATAATTTTAGAACCATTTAGTGTCAGTCTTGGTGGACATATTTTTGCTCTGGTGTTACAGATAAATCTATATTTAATGACAAGATAGGAAGTGAAATTAAAGGTCAAGTCTGTGAGTATGTTTTCGATATTCTGACATTCATATATAACCTCCAAGGAGAAGCTGTCTCTCTATGTAATGATTCACAGTTTTAGACAATTAAGGGTATAACTAAGAGCTAAGACCATGTCAATCTAACCAAAAAAGGTAGGAAATGTCTTTTTTTATGAGGTAATGAATGCACCTCTGTGGATGTCTCCAGAAAAGGAAGCCTTTGGCAGGATTTGGCTGGCTCTTAATTTCCCCCTCCAAATATTTATATTGTCTTGTAAAATCTGCTCTAGGCCTCTGTTCCACCTCTCCAGTGTTCCATTTATTCCTCTTAGCCGCTTCAGTGTTTCCGTCGCTCGTCTGCTGTCCGTGTCTTGAAATAGGCTCTCTCGGAATCGCCTAGCCACCATAAATTTATGATCCCATTTAATTCCCATTCGGGCCAATACCATCCCGGAGTCTGGCCATTTATCCTGATTCTACCCAGTGTCTTTATGGAGATGGCCTGGGTGGCATGCTGTAAAACACAGGAGGAAAGGAACAGGAACAGGGAAAATGGTTGGGGGGTTAATGTATAAATGGGATTTCTGCTCATGCTGTTCTGTAAATAGGGTTCATGTGCAGTGTCTGTGCCCTGACCTGTTTTACACTACCCTTCCAGAGAGGGAAACATCTTGGAGGTGGATGAGAGAAAGAATTTCTTTGTTGCTACCAACTGAGCAATTAAGGCAGGGGGTTTGAAATAAAAGTAATTTAGCACCACACGCACACTCATAAAGCGACATCTGTAATCACACAGACAGGCCCACCTTGAGACTTAGCCCAATTTACCAAGCAAATAAGTTTTTTTTCTGACCATGACATTTGAAAATATGTCCCCTAATAAGCTGAGTGTGGCCTAGTCTTGTTCAGTAGTTCATAATTTACTGCACCCACTCTGGGGACCACTTGCAGCAGCTACAACAGCAACACAGGTATATACAAAAGAGGAGGAGACAGAAAGAGAGACAATCATCTGCACATTGGACAAACCAAGAGGAGACTTTGCATGATCATTTTGTTGAGCACCTTTGCACAATCAGAAAGAAGTATTTCTCCTTACCAGTGGTGAGGCAATGCAATAGGGATGGACATAGCATTAAAGGCATCTCCGTTTGCATTTCTAGTTGTTATAGGAGCAATGAAAGCCCCAGAAATATTTTGTTTGACCAATTGATGAAGAACTTTTGTCCGAAATGTCCTGTTTCTCCAGAAGCTTTGTGTCATACTCATTTCATACTCATTTTCTCCCATTTTCTCCCCAATTTGGTCATTTGTCAACTCCTTGGTGGGGGTGAAGGGTGAAGACTAACATGTGCTTTACTCTACATACATCATTTCAACAGCATCTTTTGGAAATGCTGCTCAAAGCACAGCATAACACATGCAGAAGAAAGCGCTAACTACCCTCTTTCGTATACATGAGCTCACAGACGGCCAGTGATTGACAGGACAGAGAGTAATGCCACCCGGAGAGCATGGGCTCCCAAACTCAGATGGCTATGGCATGCTTTTCTGTTGTGCCACTCAAAAGCCTGAATACTACTTTTCGTGTCTGTTTTATCTAAATTTAGAATACAGAATAGAAATCTTTTATTCACTTTTTTATAGCTTTACCTTGGTACTTAGAATTTCTGTTTACTAGCTGTGATATTAAGTAGGTAGGCACCTTGCACAGCCCACACACAGTCATCTTCCCTCAGTCCATTCTCATACCTGTGTGAATGACAGGCTTTGGCTGCCTAGCTAACTGTAGTTTTTATAGTCTCCAAAGCAATGTGAGGAATTCTCCCAGCTCAGTTTCCACTGTACAAGCCTAATGCTCTTGACCTTGGGTGTAAAATGAAGCATTTTTATTTGCTCTCATAAGTTGGGACTATTTACATTCTCTGGCACAAAATTTGACATGACCACGGACATTAGCAAGGCAAGTATTTCACTTCAAGAGTGATGCAGTGCAGTTCCTTATGATCATGAATATTGCAGCATTGAAGATCAATCAATGATTGAAAGGACTTTGATGTTTTTTGCCGAGGCTTTGCACGTGAGAAGTCATTAAAAGACTTGGCAGAGAACAAAGTGGAGAGAGAAGAGAAAAAAAGCTGGGCTAGTTCACTCCTCCGCTTTCCTTACTCTTGAGTTTTAACAGCTCGCCTTTATAATGGCCGCCATAGACCTAGTGCTGAGTGTGCTCAATTGGGGGTGGGTCTCTCACTGTTTGTGCTGACTGAGCCATTGAAATATTTCCCTTAGTTTCCAGTGTGCCTTTTTTCCAATCCTCATTCCCATTTGAGAATAGTTCCTGTAAACACTCTCTAGGGAATGAGCTCATGTTCTTTAAGTACAGGGTACCAGGGCCTCCTTGAGACTTTCTTAATGTTAGTCCTTCCCATGTTTTGGAGCATTCCCTCCATATGATGCAAAGCCAGTAGGCATAATCAATTAGTGATGATTGTGTCACAGGGCATTTTAAATATAGCAGAGCTTGGTTGATTTGTTTGTGTTTACAACTCATTGATGTCAGGGACTCAGTGAAAGGCTGTCTAAGTGCCTCAGGCTTTCAGACTAAAGCCAAATTATTTACTGGAAGGTACGGTGGGATTTTACCACCATTTTCTCCAAGCTAGACATTAGCAAAGTCCACTCACTAGCTCATTCTCTGGGAGGGAGAACACTACCACGAGCTTCCCCCAGAATATTAACCCAGCCTCTATATTCCATATACATGAGCTAACAGACACTTACAATTGGCTAGTGTACCTCAGATTGAAATTAATGGCATCCATTCCACCCAGAAAGCAGGGTTAATTGTGCTCTCTTGGACCCCCAGCTACAGATGGCTATTGAATCGTCAATGTTTAAATTCATAACCTTCCAAATTCTACCCTACATCTAAGATATGGCTGTTGGGCAGGAGTGTGAATTCCTTGCTTCTTCAAATTTTCTCAGTTCCCAAGAGTCCTCGCTTACCACTGCAATGGTGCACCATAGACAAGCGATCTTATTAAAAAGCACAGCAGCAACAACAACACCAATCCAGTTAGATTTCTTTCAGGTCATTAAAACTGAGTGTTCTAATCCAGGATCAAGAAAAGATCAGAATTCCTTACAAACTAAATTTTTACAGACAAATGGGATTTTTTAAACAAGCAGGTCAGTGCAGCATGGGCTTTTTTGTCCATATCTGTCAGATGAACTTAAGGCTAGCTGGTTTTAGTAACTGTGTCAGATGGTGTTAACTAAAGGTGTTGTGTGTGTAGAAGCATGATGGTGCGCATATGTATGTTAGCCAATGCCAAATATAGAAATGAGCCTTGGGATTTATTGCTACTAGCCTTTATAATGTTCTCACTTACAGTCAGGAGCATTTGTGTTTGCACACATACTTGTGTAAATGTGTGTGTAGGTGGGGTTGGGAGTGGGAGTGGAAGGAATGGATAGATTACACTCCTTTCTCTTCTGAGGCAGTATCAGCACTGTGGACATTGAGAACACAGGTAATCCCCTTGTCACCCCAGTCTGACATTGCTCTTAATCATCCACGGCTGCTCTGATTGGCTGAGCCCAGAAGCAGGATACTGTTAGGGCATGCTCCCTTCGCCATGGCCAATGCCTCAAGGTGAGATGTGGGTCGGAACATTCCCATCACAGAGGAAGACGAGCCGACACAGTTGTGTGCATTGTTTCAAGAGTGCTTTTAAAGTGGGCTGTGAACCTCAGCCAAAACCATGTAATATTATGCGCAGGTTTGTCAGTGAATGGAACTCTTTAGCATCAGATCAGCTTTCGCATCTCATTGTGTGCATGCGTGTGAGCTTATTTACCTGTTGGGGTTCTTTTACACAAAGAGGCTGCAGTGTGAGTAAGCCCAACTGCTGTGGTTTTAATTTTTAGTGGTTGATACTTCATCTGGTGTAATGTTTATACACCCCGTCCAAACGCCAAAGCAAATTGTTGGGAGAACTGAAACCTCCTCCCCAGGATGGTTGGTGAAACGGATTGTAGACCACCAACCTTGCTCCACAGACAACCGTGCTCTCAGACCATGCACTGTGGGGACAAATACATGGCTTTCATGTGGGCATACACACACACACACTCACAGGAATGTAGTGGAAAAACGTGTTTATATTGAAAACCAGTAGGTGCGAGGGTAGATGCACTCATGTGGTCCTAAAAGGGGCTGATAAAATACTCGATCACTCATTTTGGTGATCGAGCCACTGCTTCCTGCATCCTGTTCCACCTACAACATCCTGCTCTTTACCTCTTGCTCTTTGAACACTGCGTGAATATACACTACTGGGCAAAAAAAGGGCCAATCCCAAAATGGCAAATATGAAGCTTTTAATGGTCTTAACAAAAAAATCATTGGTCAGAAAATTAGCAAGAATTAAACAAATGCACTCCTGAGAGCTCCTGTGCCACCATTTTCTGGTTTACTTTTGCTGCAGTGAACTGTTTGGGGAAAAGCCAGAAACAGGGAAATTCACTTATATGGTCTTCTTGTACGCACGTAAAATCAAGATAATGATTAAAATGTTTGATGTAAAATTCAAACTAACACATGTCTGTCCAAAATTTTTCCAAAAATGTCTTCTGGGATGTTTTTTTTTTTCTTAAAATATTAGTTATTATTTGGTTATCTGCCACACCTGATGCAGCCCATCAAGAGCCATAAGACCCTTTAAAACATTTAAAGAAATCAAAGGGAAAAGCTATCCCATAATAAGTTACTTTATCTATTTGTTTAATACTTGCTAATTTCCTGACCAATGATTTGTTCTTAAGAACATTAAAAGCTTCATATTTTGCTGTTTTGAGCTTGGCCCATTTTTTTGCCCAGGAGTGTAAAGTGTCTTGTAAAAGATTACAAATGATACACATATTTTAGTAATCAGTATTTTTTGTATCATATACTGTAACAGCAGTTTTAAAGACAATTAAAAGCCCCTATGTGTCAATGTGTGTGTGTGCATGGTGCCCATTCAGAGTATATTCCCACCCTTTCCCACATCTATTGCTCCTGGGATAGGCTCCAGACCTATGACAAAGCAATCGCTGAAGGTGAAAGATGATTTAAATATAAATATGTTGCCTGGATAAATATTCGCAATAAATACATTGATGGCTACGGTAATATCTTTAAAACATTCAGGTTAAGTATCGTTTGGGAGTTTATACGTTTCTCATTTGTCTGCTTATAAAAAAAAAAACAAGCATCAGTTAAGTAGCACAAGCAAGATCCCTAGCAGTATTTTCCTGTATTCTGCTTCATCCATTCTTCTTTAAGCAGCTCCACAGCATGATCCTACCACCACCATACTTCAACGCATGGTCTGTGCAAGGTTTGTGCCACAGATAGTGCTTTAAATTCTGGCCTAGAAAGTTCATCTTGATCTCATCTGACAGAATAACATTTTCCCACATCCTAACTGGGTCAGTCTCAGGCTTTCTGGCAAAATCCAGACATACTTTCATATGGTTCTATTTGAGTAATGGCTTCTTTCTTTGCCACCCTTTCATACACCCCGGTGCTATGGGGAAAACCCATGATAATACAGACAGGAGCATCTTTGCTCTAAATATAGCCACTGAGCTCTGTAGATATGTGGAAATAATGGTTGGTCTGGGTGGTGCAATAATGTTTTCTTTACTTTTTGATTATTGATCCAATAACCAATGAAGAGCTCAGACTGAAATCTGACACTTGGATCTTATTTTGTACTCTTTTCCTAATTTTTGCGGTTGTATAACTTAAAACTCTAAACTCTCTAAACTATAAACTCTGCATTGCACTTTCTTTCCAGCCTTTCTTCCAGTTCATAACCTGACCAATGATGCTAACAGTTACAGTTCTAACAATTATAATTAATTTACTATTTATAATCAAATATAACTTCAACTATCTATGAAGTTATCTCATTGTTCTGAGAACTTTTCCGCATCATGTTTTTAAATGTTCCTGTATCATTTTGGTTGCAGGAACATTAGCATTACACAGATGTTGCAGAATGGTCGTTTCGTCTCGCTGGAAGAACGTTATATTATCAGAACATTACAGCTTAAACATCCTGGAGCCTGTTAAATACATCACTGAATGTTCTGATCATATTCTCTGTTATCTGGGGTATACAGCCTTTCCAGAGAATGTGACAGTTACATTAATGATGCACAGTTAGAAAGCAGTTACGTCTAATTAGGTCTAATTAAGAGGCAATTGCAGCCTTGTTAGGGAATTGATTTTCATCTGTGTAAACTTGGAGCTTGCAGAGGAGGCTTAAATGATTTTTTTATTTTCGGTAAAATATTTGCAGATGAATTGTTAAAGCTGCCTTAGAAAATTCACAGTTGAAATAAGAACTAGTGTGTATACATACAAGCATACAAGCATAGAAGCATACACACGTGTATATGTGCATGTTGGTAGTGAAAGTGGCACATATTGGATGCATCTTTATGCCTACCTGTTTGTACATGATTACATGAACGTGCCTATTTTGGAATTTATTCATCTGTGTGTGCTTGTAAGCATGTGTCCGTGAATGTGCATGTGTCTGAACTGCCTAGCGTCTGAGTGTGTGTATGTGCGCCTGCATGCAGGCGTGTGTGTATGTGTGTGTGTGTAAACTGCTGGCTCTTTGGAGATAAGCCGTGCACTCATTCTCTGGGCACACGGGCACAGAGGGGCTCACCTGTAGCCGAGAGATACCATCCCTCTGCATCTGCATGTGTTCCCCCAGGCACGGGCCCAACACAATTAAAACAAGGAAGACAACAAGCCCAGTGCTGAGCCAGGTCCCTCCTCCTCTCCCACAAGCTGGCCACACATTATCTCCTCTCCCCACCTTAATCACATTTTAAATGAAATATGAGGGGTTTTTCTGTGTGGTGGCTAGGAGTTGCATTGCTGCCATTTTGTCTTTGTCACAAACTTCTGTATGCTGCTATTCGAAACTTGTTTAATGGTGATATTTTTGGAGCTAAAAGCATATAATTGACATGATGGTCTTATGATTCCCCAAATGACACTTTTGACCTTGTAGGGATATTTGGCTGGTCCCCATGAGGATAACTGCCTTTTTTTCAGAACCTGTAGCTTTTATTTTAAAAACAAAACAAAACAAAACAAAAAAACCTTAAAAGACGTTTAGGGTTAGCGTTAGCTGCAATAATAATTATTAGTTCCTTATAAGGATAGGAAGACGAACTTGTGTGTGCGTAAGTGTGTATTCATGTGTATTCAGCCAGTTGGAGGATTACACTGACTGGAAACATCTGTCTATTGATCTGTTCCTCCTGCCACTGAGCTGTTCCCATCACCCCAGACTTCACAGAGAGTTTACACTCAAACATATTTCACAAATTAACACATTAAAGTCCTTACTGATTTTTTAAACTGTCACATGAAAGTGCTAGCACTAGCACAGTTTGGTCTTTCCCTTTAACCAAGTGCTAATTTGGCCAGGATTTACATGTGTGTGTGTGTGTGTGTGTGTGTGTGTGTGTGTGTGTGTGTGTGTGTGTGTGTGTGTGTTTCTCTGAAAGGAAGCGCTGATAATTACCAGTAATGGAATAACAGCAGGAATGGGGTTATGTCTCTGATGATGTCATGTACATTCATATATATATATACACACACACACACACACACACACACACACACACATACACACACACACACACACATGCACATGTGAGTTTCTGGTTCTAAGAGGGAGGTCTCTTTTCAGGATTACCCCTATCTTATGAGTTATTGAAGTCAAACTTCTTTAGTTGGCAGATATTGACCACTTCCTCAGTCGTGGTCAGTTAGTTTCCTCTGCATAGCCACATTAAAGCCCCGAGCGTTGTGGCTTCCTGCCCCCAGCGCAGTTAAAACAGGTACAAGAAGGCAAATGGGAGCAATTACCTAGCGGCGGTAATCTTTCCCCCTCTTTTCCTCACTCTTCCGAGATCATCTGGATCCCGTCTTTTGTTCAGAGATTCCTTTCACATTGCACAAAGTTTTTTGTCCCAGTATGGGTTCTTTTTCTACACCCACATACACACACACACACACACACACACACACACACACACACTTAAAGCCAACGGTTCGAAGTGTATTTGTCCAGCTGTAAGAGCACCTACAACCTCCAAAGACGTGTACGATAACAGCAGTAAAACAGATGGGCTCAGGGTGGAAGGAGGTTCTGCCTCAGAGAAACTGGGGGATTTACCTTGTACAGATGGGAGGTTTTGGCATGGTTTATGCTCTCAGTGAAACAAAGCACTTGTTTTGTGAGGGTTCCAGAAGACAGTTTTGTGTGAATGCTAATATAATTACTTTGCATGACCGTTACTTTCTTACATGCCTTTATTCCAGTTGCACAAAAATCTAAACACGATGTTCCAATAGACGTTAATCGCTGCCTAGGCTCAGTTCCAGTGGCCATGAATTCTGCTGTAAAGTCTGGATCGAATGCAGTTTTACTGCGTCATTAAAAGGGTTTATTGTCTGGGTACCACCCCAGGTTACTCTGGTTTTGTTTTTTTAAAAAAAAAAAAAAAAAAAAGGTACCTACAAACAAACAAACAAACAAACAAACACCTACAACTAAATGAAAACTAGAATTTTTTTCTTGAAGGCAAACTGAAATCAAATAAAAAATGTGATGCAAATTCATTTTCATTTTCATGTCTTTCTTGAATTATTATTTAATGTGAAAATATCCCTGGAACTAAGCTTACAGAAGCTAGAACTAAAATCCAGTTCAATTTAAGAAAAGATGTCTAAAACATTATAACCTATTATAACGAACAAGGAATACACACACACACACACACACACACACACACACACACACACACACACACACAAAAATCTAGAGGTGGCAGGATACCATTTTTTCTATTCCAACACTTACTATGAGATTTCAGTGCGCATTCGTTATTGTTTAGGTTTCTTTTTCTCCTCTCTTGTTAGCTTATTGGTTTTCCTTCCTTCAGTCTGTTGTATGACACCTATGACTTGTTCTTAGTCAATCACGCTTTGTATATACAATATTTACATTTTGTCTTTAAAATGATTGCGTGTTCTTTCTCATTTCGTGTTTCTTTTTTCGGTTCTTCGGTTTCTCACTATTGTAGCTATTTCACAAGCATTATCATTGTGTTGATTTTTTTTACGTTCATACATTAATAACCTTTATGCATTTGTATACTTTTTTTAGTACTTCCGCATTTTGAGTCAAGACAATAGTTTACACAAAACCACAGTTTATTCTGATTCAAATCAAAATAGCTAGCTAGCTGTTGTGCTAACTTACGTGACTATTGCTATAATTGTTTTTACCTTCTTTACATTGCGCTACAAATAATTCTGGCATATTTCAGGCTAAATTCGTTACCACGCTAGATTGGATTCATTCTTTTTTTTCCTGTGATAACCAATCCAGCATTCTCTGCTGTTATCACCCTGATCCTAGATATTGGCTCGGTGCCAAATAATCACAATTATAATAATGTCAGGTACCACACATAAAAAAAATACACCTGATTCAGATATGAGTTTTAACATTCTGCTATTTGAAATGTGTCCTAGAAAAGCTGGCTAATTCTCACATAGCAAATACACACGCTATATCGAGGCCAGGAACTGGCACACACCGAGTGACCTGATTATGGATGTAGCTACAGCCTACTGTGCATACGCATACTTGAAAGATAGTAATGGATTGCAACACACACCAGCCTCGGGTGGAGGGACCGGGCAGCGGAGTCGGCAGTTGCCTGGATGGTGATGGATGATGCGCAGGGTTGGGATCCAGAGGCTGGCTGCGTGGAGCCTGGTCCATGTGGGCCGCCGTAGCCGCTACTGCTCCAGTGTCATAATTAATCTTCAGAGATGAACTCAGTCCCGCTTCTCACTGGGAGGAAAAAAAATGTGCTACCCTGTGCAGCTTTTCTGCAGAATTTATATGTGCAACACCTTAAAGAAAAATCCTGTGTTCTTCTGCTTGATAGAGATTTTTGAAAACGGAAATAATCTGGCAGCAAATGGCACATCAGGTGGCATTTTAATGAAACATATGTATGTAGGGGTTTTTTATTAAGTTTTGTCACTTTGGGAATTCAGTACTATTTACTCAAATACCGCACAATTTCAGGCTCAAAGACTTTGATGGAGGCTCTTCTCAAATGGCGCTTGATTAACAGGGCTGAGGCGCCATCATGTCTTGTCTGGATAAAGTAACCTTGCTAACTCCTGACTGCGGAAAAATCCGAAGCCTGCTCAAGCGCATGGAAGAAAGACTAGTCTCACTTCCCCTCTGAGCTGGCCTTGCTACCCTGTGATTGCATGAAAAGATTTTCTTTGGCATGAAGTTCAGCCTTTTTATCCAGACATTCATGCTAAAAGTAAAGGGAAATCGATACCATGAATGTAACCTCATGCTCAAGTTAACAAGGGATGTTTTTGCTTTGAATGATCGGCATAAGACAAAAGAAAGATCCTCTTATAAATCCTGACTCGCTGCCATTTTAGCCAATCTCTTACATCGTTATCGGCCCTCAAAGAGGTCTCGAGGGCCCTTTTGGCATCTGCATGTTCGAATTTCATATTCATAACCAAACTTAATTAAGATGTTTAACATGATTGCGGGTGATAAAAGAAAAAATGTCCGTGTAACCACGACTAATAAATCTAATTAAATGGAAAAGGATGAGCTATGCACATTTTTGCAGTCCGCTTTACCAGCTTATCACGCTTTTCAGTGGAATGTGGGTGGTATTAAAGAGTTGGTACATGCAAGCGACTGTGTAAGTGTGTGTGTGTGTGTGTGTGTGTGTGTGTGTGTGTGTCTAAAAGACAGACATAACTTAATTAATCTAATCGTAAAATGTGAGAAGGCGATGGGTTTGAGTTGACGTGATTAATTTGGTAGCTCCTCCGAGCACCTCTGGGCATGAGTGTGTGTCTGAAACACGCTCCTTCAGCATTCGGGGGAGGGAGGAATCCTTGCGACGGTGGGAGGCTGCGTAAATGAGTTTATGCAATGTGCTTCCAATTAGACCAGCCTTTGTGATAATGCTCGTCGCACTGACTGTGCAGTGGATGACAGCAGAGACAGGCAGTCCTCTTTTTTTCTTTTATTCATGTGTAGTCTGAAATGGTATGTGTGTATCGCATAGCCTAACTCAGAATATCACTGTGTAATGTGTTATGTGGGGTTAGTGAATGAATGCTTGTTGATGCATTATATATGGTGGCCCATAAAAAAAAAACATTAAGAAGAAGAAGTTTTTATTTGTCACATATACTTTACAGCACAGTGGAAATCTTTTCTTCGCATATCCCAGCTTGTTATGAAGTTGAGGTCAGAGTGCAGGGTCAGCCATGATACGGAGGCCCACAAACCAAAAAATGCAACAGTTAATAAGAAAACGCAACATCAAAATCATAAAATCAGAAACATATGAATATTAAGTCAAAACAGAAAGCATAGGTATTTACTGAACATCAGATGCTCGCTGCTGATTGGACATTGAGAAAAAGGACACTTTATGAGTCAGTTATCCAGTTAGCCTGGTGAAAACGATTTAATACAATGTCATTCTTTCTTATGAATATCCTTTACACAGGTTTTCAGCCTTCACGTGCTCATATCTAAAATACGATCATAGGAACGCCCTTGAGAAAATAAGCATGATTAAAGGTATCAGTAGGTTAATTTAGGTAAAAGTACTGTATGTGATGTTCAGTAAAGACCTACAGTATCTATTCCATGTTGAATGAATTTGTTATTGTGTGTTTAGCTTTTTCTTCACTGAGAGCAAACGCACAAGCAGATCTGACTGGACTAGCTCTGCCATTGCAGATCTTCATTACTCTTTTAATGGACATATGCTAATGTGATTAGCTAAGTTTTTGACTTAGCTTGTGTGTTTTTGTGTAGGTCAAGGCTAGCTAATGGTAATGTTGTTTTATTGAATGCTTCTGAATACCTAACCAATGGGGAAGCTAACATAGCTGCGTCTACCTAAACACTGAAGGAAATGGAATTTTTTGTTGTGTATTGCAAGATATGTACTTAACAGTGAAATGAGACATACGTACAGAGATTAAATAAGCAGAATGAGTCTATGAAATAAAATTGGCAGAGGCTGTTTGCTCACAGGTAGTTAGCCTTGTAGCTAATACGATGGCCACCAGTTTGGGAGTTTGACAGCTAATACGTGAAATATACCAGATTTACAACTTGTTAGCAAACCTCAGTAGTTACTACAGTCTGTTCACTACTGTTGCAGTTCTCTTGCGTATATGTTGTGAACAGTGCTATTTTCACCCAGGTACAAATAGATAGGGTTCCTCTCTGGTGTTGTAATATGTTTAGATACATGATATTTTGGACGCAAAGCATCAGCAGCTCTATCACATAGTGTATCATATTGTGTAAAATTTATGGACTTTACTAAATCCTTCATTCCTTGTGTTTCTCAGGTTCTCGTCTCCGTCAGGAGGACTATCCCCCTCGGATTGTGGAGCACCCATCAGACCTGATCGTGTCGAAGGGTGAGCCGGCCACGCTGAACTGTAAGGCCGAGGGCCGTCCAGCACCCACTGTCGAGTGGTATAAAGATGGTGAGCGTGTGGAGACAGACAGGGACAACCCACGCTCGCACCGTATGCTCCTGCCCAGCGGCTCACTCTTCTTCCTGCGCATCGTGCACGGCCGCCGCAGCAAACCCGACGACGGCAGCTACGTGTGTGTGGCCAGGAACTACCTGGGAGAGGCGGTCAGCCACAACGCTTCACTGGAAGTAGCCAGTAAGTGTGGCTCTTGTTTTTTGCTTTACTTTTCTCTCATGTACTGACATTCCAAGATTTCTTACATCTAATTAGGGGGAAGTTGCATACTTCGCATTTATGAATATGTCAGACAGTAGGGTTTTGTAAAAAAAAAAAAAAAAATGGCCACAGCAAGTGTGTAGTGGCCATGTAAATAGTTTGATTTGTTCCTACTGAAGGGAGAAATAAATTAGCATAGCTGTAGCCTTTTCCCAGTCTAGGCAGATCTATAACAAGATACAAAGATGTAAGACACAAAGCTTAAAGGAATACTGAAGCATTTTTCAACTTAAATTAGTGTTTCCTGATGATAACCCATAGACAGTAATAATGGAATTTTCAGGGCTGTTATATAACACAAATTGAAAATCTCTTCAAAGACTTAGGATGAGACAGACAGAGAGAATATCCCCTTTTATTCTATAACCAGCCTCTAAAATCACTCCAGGTCGCCAACTTGCCATTCATATTAACCGCGGAAAATTCATTTGTTACAATCACATAGTCTAAACTCTATTACTGACATCTTACCCAAAAGCAATGAAAACGTAACGCTCGTTTAGGTGTCTAGCGGTTTGGGGTCAACTTGATTCCTGTGTCTATTAGCTTACACTTTAAAGGCCTGAGATTAAGCCTTGGTTCAACAAGCAACGGTTGCATTACTGAGCTAGTGAAGATAAGCGGGAGGTATTAAAGAGCTTATCCATTGCTACAAAAGCGATCTACTCCAAACTTCTCCACTTGCTATGTGACCCTCCGCTACAGATGATCCTGTAATGTCCCTTTTTTAAACGCTAATGTTTCGCTTAATCCTCAGAGCTGATTTATGACTTGCCGCTGTTTCATTCCTTTCCCTGCAGCTGTGCATGTGAAGGGCAAGCAGGAGAATACAAGAATAGGAGACTTGGAATAGAAAAAGAATACCACACTAAATTTCACAAGGCTTTTTTGTTTTGTTTTGGTTTTTTTTGGCATTTTTAATTTGAACAATGTGCAAGTCTGTACGTTACCAGCCTGTATGTAAATGTTATATTTATAAGCATTGCACTTTCCTTTAGCACTTCTACTGTGCTGAATGTGGATTTCTAGGATGTCAGGCCATGAACCTTGCAACTAATTTTTTATGTGGAGCTGAAAAAAAAAACCAAATAGACTAAAACTCCTCGCCAGCCACCCAATGAGAAACAAGAGCCATGAAGCTTCTCTGCCTTGGGGATAGCAGATAATGCTGCTGTTTTCCTCTTCCACACTTTATTAAAGGGAAAAATTCTGACTTCATGCTCTTTCTATGCCGCCACACACGCTCTCGCCGCAGAAATGTGGTGTTATTCTTGCCCGTGGTTGAGGGCAGTTGTCACTTGAGTAAGCTGCTATAGAACATCCCATCGGTTTACTGAATTATTTTCCCCTTGGTGTATTTATAATGAGGTCACTTAAGTTTCTACTCATCTTCTACCCATCATCTCACTTTTCTGTTCAGGTGCCACCTGAATATGAACAGGTATTCAACATGTTCATACCCTGTCAAAATGCATTCTAGTTTCTGTCCTAGACCTTGAAATGTCTTTAAAGAAGACTACAATATTTCTGCTGCAGTCTGATTATTTATATATACTCCTGGGCAAAAAAAATGGGCCAAGCCCAAAATCGCAAAATATTAAGCTGTTAATTGGGTTAAGAAAAATCATTGGTAAGCAAATTAGCAAAAATTAAACAAATAGATAAAGGAACTTAGTATGGGATAGCTTTTCCCTTTGAGTTCTTGAAGCCTTGCGGTCCTTGGGCTGCATCAGGTGTTGCAGATAACCAAATAATGACTAATCGTTAAAAAAAAATTATGTGTTAGGTTGAATTTTACATCAAACTTTTTAGTCATTATCATAATTTTACCTTTGCATACAAGAAGATTATATAAGTGAATTTCCCTGTTTGTGGCTTTTCTCCAAACAGTTCACTGCAGCAAAAGTAATCGAGCAAATGGTGGCACAGGAGCTCTCAGGAGTGCATTTGTTTAATTCTTGCTAATTTTCTGACCAGTGATTTGTTGTTAAGATCAGTAAAAGGTTAATATCGGCCATTTTTGGCCCATTTTTTGCCCAGGAGTATATATATATATTAGGTCCAGAAGTAATTGTCATTTGGACAATGACAGTGTATTTGTAATTTTGCCTTTATACACCACCACAGTGGATTTGAAATAAAACAATCAAGATGTGATCGAAGTGTAGACTTT
>CM074961.1:13332157-13384872 GCA_037577455.1 Pangasius macronema
CTTTGCTGAAAATGGCTGTAATTCCTAAATGGTAAATGCCATATTTTTGTGGAACCTCTTAAAATAAAGCTGAAAGTTTAAAAATTGATTTATTTCCATTGTGGTGGTGTATAAAGGCAAAATCACAAAACTCTGTCATTGTCCAAATACTTGCGGACCTAACTGTATATGTATATATTTATAACTCTGCGTTTTCTCAGACACTCAGCCAATACACAATGTTTGCCAGCTATGCTATTTGGCTTTCATTAACTTTATTACATGAGCTGCCCTGTCTCTAATATATTCACTGCTCGCTGTGTGGTCTCCTGCTTAGACTCCAAGGAAAAGTGATGGCTCTCTGCAGAATTTTGTTTTCTCTCTGTGTAGCTGTCCATGCCTCCCTTCCTCTGCCTCTCTCATTTTCCCTTCTCCCAATTTCTGTACATTATTAATTGTATTAAAATCAAGTGTGAGGTTAACATAGCAGCCTGCTCAGAGCACTGGGTGAGGATTTGAAGCTAATATGGTTTGTTTACTATCAGGACTGAGTGAATATGGGTAAAAAATCATACCTGAAGACATTTCTATGATAAATGGCATATATTATGATATTTAGGTCTACTAACAGTTCCAAAAATGGTAGAAAAAATATTTGGAATAATTGAAGTTTATTATGAAAATGTAAAAGAATTAATATAATGTATAACACAGAAAAGGAGGGAAAATTATAACTTTAATAATAAAAAAATGTCCAATGAGCTACTTCTTACTGTATGTTATAAAAACACTAAGGATATCTTTGAAAAGTCTATTCAACACAATATTGACTTGAAATCAATCAGCTGTAATTCCTCTCACGATTTCTCTGAGCTAGTTTTAGTGTATTGCGAGCTTGGTAGGTAGGTCCCACCTGTTGTGAAATGTGCCATGAATGCGACAGCTGAATGTGTTATGATATTGTGTGTGCATGTGAAGGTGTTAAAGTGTGTGTTTGTGTGCGTGTGTTGATGTTGTCTAGAATTAGCTGTTGCCCATTTGCAGGTTTGAAAAGGTGCTTTTTTTTTTTTTTTTTTTTGCTGACACTGTGCTCAGTGAAAGGTTAGGGCAGCCGTGCTGCCTGGTCAACACACTTTCCCCTGAATGTCCAGAGACAGGAATGTAGCCAGTGATCTAAGAATAAACCAAATGCCTGCTGTGCAGGCAGGTGCAAGCAGGTAATAACTGAAACCCATGGGTCAGGGGTTGGGTAGAATTGGACACAAGGCACTTTTTCTGTCCTGTGTAAAGTCCCTGGATCGCCCGTCAGTGAGACCACGCCAGTGGCAGCTGCAGGAGAGAACAAGGGAAGAGGGAAATGTTTCAGCCATCACAAACGTGCCTCGCACTCAGCGGCTTTCGGGTTGAATGCCAGGTCAGCTGACGGACTGATTGATGGATTGTTCGGTCATGTAGTAAAGGCACGAGGCGCTGTCCTGTGTTCAGGAGGTCAAGCCCGCACTCCTGAAACAAATCCCTCTCTGTCTCTGATTGTGAGCACTCACACACTCCGTTGTGTTTTTGACCTGATCGGGCGGTGCAATTTAATGCTCATCATCTGTTGCCCAGGCTGTGTTAACTTTTATGCTCCTCTTGTCTGGGTCAGTTTTCAAAAAGCATAGAGGAGTGCAGTGTGTTTAGGAGCACTACTTACTACCCAACACTGCCCTTTGACCTGAACAGTTATGGCTGCCAGTCCTTTTTACACCTACACAGGAAATCCTGTATTGCTCTGTGTTGCACCTAGAATGTGCACATTGTTCGACTGGCTTCATCCTGACCACAATTTATTCCACAAACATGGTGATGGTGATGGTGCAAAGAACCAGTAAGAACTATCCCTTAAGAACTAGCCAGCAATTCTTCTGCCAATTTGCAAGCTTATACATTGCAGAATTTCCTAATACTCGGCACAAAAACAATAACTGTAAAAAAAAAAAAAATTACAAGCTATATTATTTAGCATCTAATTTTTTAGCATCTTTTAGTCGTCTCATAGAGTATCCATACATAGCTCAAAGACATCATCGTGGACCATGGATACATGACTAGAAATACAATGTTTATTGCTTTCAGCTGATTATTCTGAGTGTGTAGCTGTTCAAGGGGAGTTTTCCTAGCATTAAAATTAGCAAGAATGTTTCTAGAATTCGCTCTAGGTTTAGGGTGTATACAAGCAAGTGCAGAGAGCCAATTATGAATATGGAGCCTTCCATATTCTGAAGCTTGTGGCCAGAAATGTGTACAAAAGATGTCAAATGCTCAGCTTGAAGCTGAAAGTACTAGCTTCAAAAACAGTATGCTAGTTTGCTGTAATTAACATCAACACTGGGATGTGCATGTGGTAAGAGGAAATTTTGTTAACATAGTTAGCAATAGAATTTGTAGTATTAGGAATTAGCAATACTTTAAGAACATATGTTGCTGTCCTAGGTCAAAATCTTCAGTGTCACTACACAGCTCAAAGACATGATCCTATGCATTGTCGTCCAAATGTTTCAGACAAAAGATAAAGATTTTTATTTTAGCTGTTTATTATGACATTGTAGCTTCTTGAGTGAAGTTCTGTTGGCATTAGAAGTAGCAATGTATCTTTTATTTAATTCAGTGCCACTGGCAGTAGAACAGTTGTTCCTTCCTACAGTTATCTTTAAAACCCCTGGTACTGTTCATGTCTTATTTTAATATGGCGCTCATGAAAATAACTTGTTGCCATAGTGATGAAATGGTGCTTGGTCCAATCCCCAGGTCTTTGTTCCAGCTCAGTGCTCTTTTTGTACTATTACAGAAATGAATTTGTGGCATTTTTATTGATGGAAAGCATATGATAGCTTGAGATTAGGCTCCGGTTCTGGAACCAGCACCATTTCCTTGTCGATGGAAAAAAGCTAATTGATGTATATTCATCTTAAGTTTAAAACCTCTCCTTGAACTACCCTCCTAAAGACCACTAACATGCAGGTGACAAATACTCTTACCGATGAAATAGGTAACACTTAACTGAACGGACATACAATTGGGGGAGGATTATAATCGGTCTCTATTAGAGCGTTAGAGAATGCAGAGCTTCGGGAGTGTTCCTTAAGAGCACTCATTCCTCAAGAAGTGGCTCAGTGTAGATAATCCCTCTCTGATTGCACAGGCCCGTGCTGCCTGTCTGCATCGGTTTCCTGTGTTTTCTAAGGACCGCAGCTGTGTAATAAATCTAGGGATAAACCAAGCTCAGCGACTGAATCAGGCTCCACCTGGACACAGGCTCAGGGATGGGCCAGGGGGCTCAAAGATTAAGACTGCTTGGACACACAGGATAGAGGAAGAGTGTGTGGAAGAGCTACCGGCAAAAAGTTCCAATCAATAAGCTGTCGCTGTCTGCACCTCTTCTCCATAATGGCTGTCGCTTTGTTTTATCAGTGCGAGAAATCTTTGAGAACGTCCCGCGAGTCCTTGAAAATGAAATCAAGCACGGGCCAGCACCATCTAGATTCATTAAGATTCCTCTCCAGTCTCCCGCAAGATATAAAAAAGCCCCCATCACCTGATCTTTGTAGTGATTCCTAAGAGGGAGTTAAAAGAGAAACATTTTCGGTGGAGAGATGAACTTAAACCCATCTCCTAATCAAACTTCCTGATGGCATCTTAAGCAAGCATTTGGGGGGATGGTTCGTGTGTGGTGTGTGTATGTGTGTGCGCCCATCTGTGTGCTTTAAGCTCTCAGGGGGATTCCATACCTTCTGTGCTGTCCTTGGAAACGGCACTGCATCCTAGGAATGAAATACTTCTACAGCAACGATGCAGCACTTGGGATGGGCTAAGTTACATTGATATGTATTTATGCAGGAAAGACACCGGAAAGTGTCAGAGAATTGAAATAGAAAAGAGATAGATTGTGGAGTTGAAGGACAGAAGTGAAAAGCTGGGGAGATTGATGAAGCAGAGTGCAAAGAAAACAGAATAAGAGGTGCTAAGGGAGGAAAAAGAGAAATGCAAGAGTCAGAAAAAAGAAAAGTGTCTCTCAGGATGATGAGTCCCTAAAGCAGCTACAGCCACGGGAAGAAAAGACAGAACTATAACTTGGTTCTCATCCAATAAATGTCAGGCAGGACAGTCAGTGCATTGAGTGGCCGCCAGGCCCATGCAAACTCTGGGAAATGAACACGTGTCTATTGACCTCCTCGAGTTGATTCAATCACCCGGCTTTTTATTGAGGTGAGGGAAAAGTCACAAGCAGCCTGCGCTAAAGGTTATTGGCCAGCGAAGTCTTTCCGAGGCGTGCCGGATCAGCCAAACAAACGAGTATGTTCATTAAACGGGGTGCACTCTAAAGTTAGCGAGGCTAGTGATTCGGATTAAAGTTCAACCAGAAGTCATTGTGTCACCCTGTGCTTAGCAAGTAATGAGTCATCAAGCACTCAGGCTCATACACGATTAGAAAAAGGCACACAAAAATAGCCAACTGCAAAATGTTGCTTTGTGTGCTTGTCTTTGTCTTGGGGAAAATACTTCATGTTTGCATTGTATGGACAGTACGGGACATGACTAAACCCCATGAGCTTATGCAATACCAGGTTTGCTGTTAGAGACTGAGGAAAGTTTATGTTGGATCGAGGAGTGTGTACACTGGACCGATCTGCTCTTTGTCCCCTTTGCTCTTTTTCTTCAGTGTGGGTGTGGTATTGAAAGCAGGGCTTAGTGGAGATGTAGCTAGCCTATGATAGCTCCTGGGCAATTTTTCAAAGTTTGATAAAGTAAGAAGGTAGAATATAGTAAGTGCTGAGAATCTTAGGGATGAGAATCTGTGTGTGACAGGGTAGAAATCTTCAGGCCCTTCATGATTTTAATTCAGGGTGCCATGATGTGATTAGAAAACGATTCTTAAGCATGTTGGTGCATCTTGTTTTTTAAACCTACAGTGTAAAGTCTATGTTATGATCTTTTGCCTGTTGTGAAAAATGCCAGGTTTAATGTATTCCCATTGAGGCTGCCAGAATGAATTACACTGCTTAAATACTATTTATTTTTTAAAAAATGATTTTAATATTTATATATTTGAAGATAAGAGACGTTTGAATCTTTAGGATTTCATGTTCTACAGTGTGTCGCTTAATGTCTGTTGAAATATATTTAAACTTTTGGCCAAATGATCCGTGTTATTTGATGTAGGGAAATGGCTCTGAATAAATGCAGGTTATTTTAACATACATAATTATGTGTCAATATTCATTTAAATATTAATATTCTATTTAGGTAGTCAGGGACTAATTAGAGTCAGTATTTTTTCTGTGGCTGAATATCAAATTGTGTTATAATGGGCATATAGTAATGCCCTGCATAATGACATTATATTATACCCTATAATATAAAATGCTAAAATATAGTAAGCATATCTAGTCAATCATAATCCAGTTTTCCCTGCGGTCCAAACACTTTTCCATTTGTTTTTTTCCCCAATAAATGAATACTTACGGGGAAAAAAATGTTTCTTCAAAAGCTCTTTAGTCAAGTGTTCTTATCTTCCCTAAACTCATTTTATAAAAAAAACTACTCAACATAGAATCCATAAGGGTCCCCCTGAGGGCCAGCTAAAGAACACTTAAGGATTATAGTTTCAAGTTAATGCTTTAATGTCTCTCAGTCATGTCTGAACACCATCATACACAAAGAATACAAGCTTTTTATGAAATGAATCTGTCCAGTACAGCTGTCTTCACTCTTCTGTTACTGTGCTTGTATATACAGTACACGTGAGTTTCCTGATCTCTGACAGCAAATTTCCTTTCAGAACTACACTCACTTTCTAAGTGTGGTGTTAATGTTTTTACTGTTGCTTTACATTCCCTTACATGAGAATAAAGTTTCTGGAACAACTTCCTCATTGGATTCTCTCATAGCCATATTACAACCAAAGTGGATGAATATTTTAAATTAACAACAGGTGCTGCTTTACAGTGTGTGTGTGTGTGTGTGTGTGTGTGTGTGTGTGTGTGTGTGTGTGAGAGAGAGAGAGAGAGAGAGACAGTATAGCAAGGGTGGGATCAGGAATTTAATAATTGCAATAATGCTAGGTAAATAAATTTCCCCACTTTCCAGAGTTTCCATGGCTGATATTCGTCAGTGTTTGCTCAGACAGAGAGAGAGAGAGAGAGAGAGAGAGAGAGAGAGAGAGAGAGAGAGAGAAGACAGAACAAGTCAGACGACAGGTAGATGAGTCACACGATGGGAAAGACAGAGATAGTGAGCGACAGAGGGAGAGAGAAAGAGATTCAGTCAGTGTCAGAGAAGGAGAGAGAGACAGGCACATTCCTTTTTCCACTAACAAGGTGCTGGTTCTGTATCCTATTCTCAAAAAACAAAAAAAAACAACAAAAAAAAAAAAAATGGTGACGTGAGGGGCTTGGAGGTAATATCATGTTGTTACTATGACAACGCAAAAATAACATCAGTTATATAAAGTCATTTTATTTCAAGTCATGAACTGTGTTTTGAGCATTTTATTAACGTTTAAATCACTACATTTTCTGTAGAAGAAAAAATGCAGCAGAGTGCAAGCTACTGTACAATGCGTTTGTAATTTCATAATAATGTCTTTTTGCTTTGGAAGAAAATTCCACCGTTATTTTTTACTTTACGTTTAGATTCGGATGCTGGGTGACCGCTTTCCTGATGATGGCAATTCAAGCATTTATTTTTTTCTTTTTGTTCGGATAAAATTAGCTTTTCTCTGCCTGCTGAGAAAAAGCCACTGCTTGCTCACTTGCAGAGGAAAAGCCACAATGCTAGACAGAGGGGAGGCTTTTATAGAGTTGCGTGAGGAAAAGCAGTAGTGCTGTCTTTGTGTGTATGTGCGTGCGTGCGTGCGTGTGTGTGTGTGTCTGTGCCTGTGTCTGTCTGTCTGGGGTGGGGGAATCTCTCTGCCTTCACCTCATTCATTCCTCTTTTGTTTTGCCCCATTGTGTCTTTTTCAGTATTAAGACATTTACCATCCACGCTTTCAGATTCTGCCTCAATATTTAACAACCCCTCTGTTTTCCATACACAAATATACACAAAGACACACAACTACCTGTGGAGAGGCAACTCATTAGCGATCCAGGAGAGCTGAGGATCCTGCCATCGTTTTCCAAGTCTGTGTTTTGTCGAGGAATCTTTCACTAGACAGATGAGTGAAACATTAGCTTATTATCTTTATATAACTCAGCAACGGGCTCAACTGGAAATCTTCCTAATGAAAGCAGTGTATCACACAGTTGGGCTTCGCTCAGGATGGTGCCTTTGAAGGACTGTGTGTTGGCGTGTTTGTGTTGTTCTGCATTTCCTCTTAATTTATTTGCTCCCACTTGGCTACTGTTGTTCATTAAGTTGCATTGAATCAGGTTTAATATGAGGAGCCGATAAAGAGCCGTTAAAGAACTGGATGGAATAGAAGTCTGTGTGTGTATGAGTATGTATGTTTGTGGCGATCAGCGCTGACTGGTATCGGAGAGCAGGGGTTGTGTTATCAGCCCCTGAGCACAAAAGAAACGAGGGACGGCGTAATGAGCGCTGGAGCTTTCACTATTCAGGCACCTCTCCCCTCCTCCCCAAATAGCTTCTGAAGATGAATGCAGTGCCATTGTGAACAGTGAGTTATCAGCAAGGCGGGAGTTCCTACGTATTAGTCGTATTATAGAATGTAATTTAACGTATGTGGCAAAATGCCCTCTCTAGGTTTCTTTCCTCTGTTTTTCTTTTCTTTTTTTTCTTTTCAGGAAGCGGTCCCTATCTTTGGAGCATAAATTGCTGACAGGCAGAGAATTGTGAGGCACTGGGGAATGGCTAGTGGTTGTCAGCGAAGAAAGGCTCATGCCTTGCCAATTAAAATTTGATGGGATAGTGGTTGGTGTAATAGAGAAAGAGAAACAAGCCCAAGACAAGCCGAAAAGAAGCCCGCTTTGATTCAACGTTCCTGTTCAGTGGAGCAAAGTCAAGCAATGCCAATATTTGTCCGACGAGCTTCTCGTGTGCACAGGATAGCTCAATCTCTTTCTATCTCATAACCCAATGAAGCCAAGAAGGACACCGTCCAGCATGCATTATTGAATTTCCAGCGATGGCCTATTTACTCCCTGTGTGCTCCCAAACCCCAGTAGAGTTCCTGAGCAAACATAATGAGAGTGAGGGTGAAAAATCCCCAACGTGGGCCAAGGCTCCTGGCCTGTGATCCATCACCAGCAGCCACGTATGCAGCTCTAATTGTTGTGTGTGAGCCTCTCTTAATCCTGTACTGCCTCTGCTATCACCAGACCTTATTTATGCGCTCATACCTGCCTCTTTCTTCACTGGCTCTCATTCACCCGTTTTCTTTCCCTGTCTCTGTGGGAAGAATGTATGCCAGAGGTTGTCGCTTGGAGATATCATGACAGATTGGAAGAGAGACAGATATAAAGAGGAGGAGGAAGAAAAAGAGGCAACAATTATGACATTGGAGAGTGTGTTTTTGACAGAGTCCTTGGTCAGTTTTATCAGGTCAGACAGAAAGCTGGAGCCTCCTCCTGATCTTGGCTGGTAATTCCATTGTGGGAAACATTCAGTATACAAAGAGGTCCTGTAATACAGTCTGATATCCACACTAGCATGTTCCTGTCCTCCCTCTCCTGTACTACACCGCTGTGGAGATTAGCGTGCAGGAGACAGAGTGGACTCTTGTGTTTGTAATCAGCTCTGATTGAGTCCTCTCTCTCTCTCTATTTCTCAGGCAGTGAAAGGGCAGCTTTTTCTCCAACCAGAGAGCCCTGGAGGATTTTTTTGAAGGATTTTCTCATTCTGTTATCAAACTCTCCCAGTCCTGCCACCAAACAGCCAGCAGTCTGTTCATATAGTCCTGTCTGGAAGGATGTTTGACAGCCCTGCTATAGCCTAAGCAGAGGGTGAAGCATTTTGTGTGTGCTTTTATTTACTTATCTGGCATGTTTTGTCTTGCTGCTATTTTTGGTTTGACTGTTTTGGTGCATTTTCGGTGGTTAAATTGGCTTTAAGGTTTGCTAAGTAGGGCGGGAGTGAAAGTAGCAGGGCACAGCCGCAAGACTGGAGTTACAGTTATTGATTTTTGGTAGACGCTTTTATCCAAGGATAAAAAAAAAAAGAAGAAGATAAACTACAAATAGTTGAGGGTTTTCTTAAGTACCCACTGTGGCTCTCTAACTCTTCTGATCGCTAATCTAGTATCTTAACTTCCCAATGAAGTAATCAGTGCTTCCAAAATCAGGGCTGTACAAGACCAGTTAGGATTTATATAATCATGTTGTCATCCTAGTTGCTCTCACTTTTTTTTTTTTTTAATGTCAGTGGGAGATATGTCAAATGTTACATATACATGGAAATCATGCTAATTATGCAGCTTTAAATCAGATGTCAGATTGCATGTGAAAAAAAAAATCACCTGATGAAAAATCAGTGAGAACGAATTCAGGTTTTAGAGGGTCACATCATATAGTGTTCAAAAGGAGTTGCATTCTAAGCATCATCATCATCATCATCATCATCATCATCATCATCATCGTATGGTCTAAATATGGCAGAAAATACTACAAATATTACTTGGGGAGTATGGATAATGGTCGTACCAGGTGATGATAAAAAGTCATATTACAGATACTGCAAATCAGAAATGCGTGCACACCACGGTGCCCTTGTTTTACACAAGACATACGTGTCTCCCATTTCTAGTGGCTAAACTTTTTGTGTTGCTTTCAGGTCTTTTGTGCGATTTTTGAGATGTAGTGGAACTGGAAATTTTGCTGAGACCTGGCAACCCTGCTCGTGATGTACAATGGATAGTAGTGGATAAATAAAGACGATATTTCGAGTTGCTAACAAACTCGCAGTGAATTAATAAAAGTACAAAAGTAAACAGGCAAAACATCTACATAACACAAAACAGGGGGCCAATCATTTTTATTTACTGTAGGTAACAGTGGAGTCAGTCGGTGTTATTAAATATTAATGATACCCCTGATAAGCATACTGTGATTTTAGTTATCTCAATATCTACATTATATAGCCCTAACAAAAGCAAAAAGGGAAGAATAAAGGAGGGGAAGGGTTGAATAGTAATGAAAAAATACATTTTTTCATATATTGTTGAGGGAATTATTTTCTATATTTTGGAAGAGAAATGTGTGGCACTATATGAGTGGGGGACTGAAGATCTGCCCATCAGGATTGGGCTCTGAGCAGGAGTTTATGTTTGTGGCTGATGAATGTGTTAGGAGGTGAGAGAATGCCCTACACGTCAATCCTGCCTAATTCCTTCAACAGGCCTGCAGTGACGGCTGTGTGTTTGCTGAAGGGTTAGGTTTATCCATGCGGTATCTGTCGCTGCTTTCTGTCTTCTTTTTCCCCGCTCTGCTTGTCTTTCTCTCCCGCTCTTTCTTTCTCTCAGTAATAACCAGCTCCCCGACTCACTAGGGTTGCGCCTTATCAACCACGTGAGGTTAAAGGTCATCAGCTCTCACCTCAGTCATGGGTGTCCCCTGTGAACCATAAAGCGCAGGTGGTCTGTTGTCAGACGGTGCTTCTTGTTGACTTTGCTTTCATCTCTGAGCCAACAGAGCAGACTTTGAGGGTGATGCGTCCAAATTTGCTCATGGGATTGATATGGAACGCACCGCCATGGTGGTGCTTTTGTTCTCTAACAAAGAAGAGTGCATGCAGACATGCAGAAACGCACACACACGCACACACANACACACACACACGCACATGCAAACCCCCTGTAGAGATATTGTTTTAGGAAAACTGCATTTACTGACAGGATTGGGCATTCAGGTCGTACAGCCTGTCATTAACGTTATCAAATGTGCTTCTATGATCAAGCAGACAGCCAATTAAATACTTACCATGCCATAGAAAGTGCCTTTCAGTGCTCTCAATGGATGCAACCCAGACGCTTAAATTACAGAGGAATGTAAACCAAGTGTTTTAGCATTTGTGGCTCGAGGTAAAAAAAAAATTTCACTTAGTAAGAGTGCTTCCCTTCTCAACTTGACATTCATTTATGTGTGCATTGTTAGCATTGGAAATTGGATCGCAGGCTCTCGACAAACTCCAAACCAGGCACATTATGACACTTGAGCAGCAGATGGGAAGGGCTCGGAGCCGGTTTGGCTTGGTTTTACCTGGCATAATGAGTGCAGAAAGGCTTTTTTAGACAAAACACCTCACACTTTTAGTTTGATTAAAAGCTGATGTAGCTCTTTTTAACATGCATATTGACCTTTAGGCCAAGTTCCAAGGAATGAAGGAACCAGTGATCATGCAATGCTGTGTTGGCAAACATGAAGGCCTCGGATGAAAGGAGCTGTCACAGTAGAATCAACACATTAGCGGAGGTTGGGGATTATTGAGGAATGCAGTGATACCAGGAAGTACAGCTCACCTGTTAGGTGTGTAGCGTGGACATGTTCATCTGCTTTTTTTTCTTGTTTTCTTGCTTCAACAGTTCTTTATTAGTTTTGGGTTTTTTTTTTTAATCTCACTCCAAGATCCAAGTTGAAATTGGGATTGGGACATTATTAAAAACTCCCAGCCCTTCCACGAATACACTGCAAGCAGCTGAACAATAAAGACAGAGTGTTCAAAGATGTGAAAAAAAGAGAGTTACCCATCCCAGGCATTATTGGAATTGCTTACTCTTTCACTCGGAAGCTGCAGTTATTGAGCTTGCTTTGCACTTTGCCCCTCTTGGCAGACTTCTTGTGATTCCATACAGAGCTCTTGGCTTTTAAAAGTAGTTGTGTTCCTATCTTGAACCTTCTGTCTTTTCAAAAACTTTAGATAATATACGATTCTGTTTCTGAGATGCTGCCATGTCAGAGTGTTGTGCCTTCTGGATGCAGAAGAAGGAAGCCGAGTAATAGCAGGTGCGACTGCATGTCTGCAGACTGTATTTTGCAGCTTAAGGGATTCAAAAGTTCTCAATCTGTTATTTAAGCTCAGCACGTATCTAAGCCAAGACTGATACATATCAAGTGTCAAGAGAGACTGAAGGGGTTGCTGAAATGTGTGTGTGTGTGGTGGTGACTTGAGAAAGAGGTCATCTTGCACCTCAGTAGTCACACACTGATACACACCAGGGTGGCTGAATGGGATTTTGACAGCTCTCTGAGTGACAGCAGCTATAACAGCTTAGTGCAGAGTTTCACTGGCTTGAGGGAGAGCGTGTATTAGACGTACATATCAGTTCCCAGCTGAATGTGTGTTAGGTATGCTCTAATAATTGGTTATACAATACACAGATTTCCATAATGCACAGTATTCTTATCAAAGATACATTAAAATACCATTAACACCCTCAAGGGAGGATTTTGGGTCCACTTTCGATCTGAAAATGCAAACATTTTAGATCAGGTCCCTCAAGGGTCCCATTAATTTAGGGGCTCTGGGCAGTCAGTTTCCATCCCTATGATGCCCCTGTGAGTCAAGAGGCAGCTGTCTGGGGACTCAGCATTTTTAGGCAGCATGTGCACATTACTGAAATAAAATCTGTACCATTTGGAAGGCAACATGACATGACTGTAAGGGATAATCGTTCTGAATATTATAACCGAAAAGGAGCGTTCGTAGACATCATGTTTGGGACATCATTCCCCTTAAAGCTATTTTTTATAGAAATAATACGTAAGTGTATATGTGAAGTGAATAATATGTGAAGAAAAGTAACTAGAGTACCTAGTGTAAGAAGTTTTCTTAGTTTCTTTCTTTATCTACCTATACTTAAAAAAACATCTATAATAATATTTATATAAATTAAGATATATATACATTTAACAAATTAGGAATCAGCATCATCAAAGCACCAGTTGAGGGAAAATCTTTTGCAGGTTGGAAGAATGATGTGGGAAGAATATAAGAGCTTCAGCGGGGGGGGGATGTCCTCTCAGTGACATTAACAGTGGAGTGGTTGTTGAGCCGGTTCGAGTACTTCAGAAACTGCTGATCTCTGTAGAATGGTGCGAAAAACAAAAACCTTCCAGTGAGGAGCAGGTCTGCTGCTGGAAATGCTCGGATATTTCTGTCAGTGAAATTCTGCATGTGCGGTGTTCATATCAGAATTGAGATGTCTGATAGAGGAATACTGATGAGGCCTGGAGAGTGAAAGACTGAGGCTGCACGACTTTCAGATCGCTGCATGAGATCAATACAGAGCGTCAGTTAGCCTGCGCTTGATGATACATTTATGTGAAATCTCGACAACCTTGAATGAGAAAACAGAGAGGATTTTTATCTCTACAACAGATTTTTATCTCTACAATACCCAGAGATGAAGATTTTAGACTTAAAGGGGTCCAGTGGGCCTGAGCATTCCAGTACCTTCTTTTAAAACACATTGATGCTGATGTTGTCGTACACAGGGAGGGGGTCGGGACCTGCTCGAAATGGGGAGAGGATGGAGGGGCTTGTCTAAGACCAGCTTGGTAATTAGTGCTACTGCCGTCCCACTTCTTTTGTTCCTGGCATCTCTTTTATGCCAGGCGGTACATGTGTGCTTGTGTGTGTGTGCTTGTGTGTGTGTGGTGAAGGGAAATGAATAGTGTGGGTTTCCAGTGAAGCTCCAGCTCCTCTTTCTTCCTTTTTGTGCTGTCTCCTCATCCTTCTGTCAGAGGAGTACTTTGTTCTGCTTGGTTCAGGTTTGTTGGACCTGATGCTGATGATTCACTGAGTCTGTTAATTGAAAGATTTGGCAGGCAGGTAATGGTGAGCCTTAGGAGGCGCGTAATAGTGTACTGGGAAAAAAATCCACACCAGAAATAAAATCCTTTTCTCACTTCCAGTGCAGGCACACACACACACACACACACACACACACACACACACACACACACACACACACACACACACACACACACATATTTATGCACACTGCTCGTTTGGCTTCCTCTGGCCAGCAATGTGTCCCTGAGGTGTGTGGAGTTACAGAAGCCTGCGGATATAGACTCTGAAACCCCCTGGTGGGTAATGCAAAGAGAGACGGCCAAACTGAAGGGTTTCTGTGTGTGTGTGTGTGTGTGTGTGTGTGTGTGTGTGTGTGTGTGTGTGCTTATTGGCTGTGTACGCATTGATAATTCATATTCAGTCTTTTTTGTTTGCCCAGCAGCTTTTCTGCTCTCCTTTTGCACAGGGGTTGACAAGCCTCCTCCCCAATACACACACATACACACCTCCTCTTCCTCCTCCTCCTCCTCCTCCAGAGTCTACTCCTGCATGGATAATAGCACTGAATGGAATATCTACTAACTAGCATAACCTTAAGGTCCTGATTTTCAGAGTGTGTGGGTGTGTATATGTGAATATGTGGGTGTGGGGATAAAAGTGGGGGGGTGTTTGTGTGTGCTGGTGTGTATGAGTGTATTTGATTATATGAATGAGTGTGCTAGTCACTCAGGAGAGTGGCTGAATGCTGTAGAGTGAATAGGGGAGATGCGTGGTGAAGGGTTTGGGGATGAATTGGAGAGAGCCATTAGAGTAATTTGGTGTAATCTCTGTCGCTCTTTGTGCCGAGATTAGGATGTGTCACACAGGATATGGGCTCTCAGCATGAACCGGGTGTAATGCCGAGAAGTGTTCATTTGCACAGGTTTCATCTTTGACTCTGACTAAAATGTAGTTGTGTTAAAAATATTGCATTTTAGTCTGCAAAAATGTACACCTCCCAAACAGTAACAGAACAAACTAGCTACAAATTATGTTTCCTGATGGTTAAATGGCTTTTTTTTTCTATTTTCAGTAAAGTCTGTCTTCACAAATCGTCCATTAAACCAAGCAAAAACACATAATTTGTGAGAAACAAGCAATGTGAAATTGGCGCCCTGTATAATCAGACCATGAATGAAACAATTTCAATCCATTTGTGTTGTTTTTGAGTAATAAAACTTTACATTTATTGACCCATCATGTCGTTTAACACACCATCAAAGTCCACATTGCTTAAAAACACGCGTTTGTCTGAATTTGTGCCAAGAGAGCAGTTTGTACAGCTTTATTTCAGACAAGTGTATGCAGTGAAGTAAACAGAAATACTTTCCATGAGGTATCGTATTTTTGTCAACAGTTAGTAGAATTTCAAATCATTCCATTTGTGTCACATTGCACAACCCATCATAGTGAATATTTTTTTTTACCTGCATGTTGTCAAAAAGCATAGATTTATGCACTTCACGTAAAATCCTTTGCACGTACCAGACTATATTCCTTGTGTTCACTGATTCCTGCAGTCCGTAATGACTTTCTTTACATTGCTATTGATTTCAGATTTCCATCAGTGCGGTTCTCGTGTTAAAGCCTGCCAAATGCTTCATTGCATTATGAGCACAGGATCAATAACTTGATAATTTGATGCATGGAGAAGAGTATTAGCACCACGGCTTATAAAGAACTCCTTTATTTGATGTCCTACAGCTCTTTATTTTTTTTATTTTTTCTTCCCTAGGGTTAGGGTTTTGTCATTGTATGTTGCTCATGGTCAAGTGTCTGATTCACTGATTCAGGTCTGTTGGCATTCCAGAGAATCGTCCATCTCTTTAACAGACTTCCTGGAGGCTGTATCTCCTTCGCAGTCTGCCGAGTGGTTTGAACACTGCACCAAGAGAGCATGAGTTAAGAGGAGTAAACAAAGAGTGAAAATAGCTGTGGGTAGAGAACAGCCATGGCCAACTTTGTTGCGACAAGAATGCAAGATAATGTGCTCATCCGAGAACATCTCAGGATGTTTACCTAGACGTGATGAATGAAATCTGCCTTGTCTGGAAGATAAAACTTGATTCCTTTGGATCCACTCCGCTGGTTTTACTTCCCCGTTTCAGCCTGTGTGGAACAGGTTTGTGTGCTCTCTGTGTTTGTGTTGTAGAGGTTTCTATACAGTGCAGGGAGAGTCATTAGCTTGGCAATGGCAGTGTGGCCTGTTTGCTTAGGGATTGTAAGATATGAGGACAGGGTTGATGGCCTTTACTGTGAACAGCTTGTAATTATCAGTCCCTGCTCCCTCCCATGCTTTCCACCAAGCACCTCTGCTTTCCCTGGTGTTTTAATTCAGGCTTTTTATTAAGCAATTCGTTCCTGCAGTAGCCTTGAGAGAGCTAATTCAGGAAGATAGAGAGAATATTCCAAAGGAGGGAGGGAAGTGTACCTGTGTGTCTGTATGACTGCAGGCGACTATGCTGTTTTCTCAGAACAATAGGACTGGGCTATTATTATGCTTCTCAGAGCCTGTTTCCTTAATGTAGGTTTAAGTGGACAGAATTGACCCATTTAGACCTATGTTAACCGTTACATTTTGCTGAATGATCAGAATTATCATTGCATTAGTGATTGAATAACAAAACATATATGACTAGTCAAAAGTTCTTGTTTTCGAATGCTGTGAGACAGTCCAATTGAACAATGAAGAACTGAAAATATAAAACATTTGCAGAGTGCTGGTTTGTGATCCAAAGAATATACCAAGAGCAACAACAACAACAAAAAAAGACTGCTAAACTGTCAAGCTAGAATTGGATTTGCAATCAGATCTCTGTGACAGGATAATCTCTAGTAAGTCTGTGCTTTTAAGAGCTACGGCCTTGAAACATGCCTTGAAATGATGTTATCATGAAACCAACCAGTATTAACCTGTATGGCACTAATTCATTGTGATGAACCCACCAGAGCCAATGAAACCCTCTTACTGCATTCAGCCTTCTGAATGAGACACTCTGATTGGCTGTTTTTCAATCTGCCTTAGCCAAACTATTCAAAACGTGTATGATGATGGTGAATGAAAATATATCTAGCTATATATATATATATAAAAATATACAGCAAGCACAGAGGTTTTCACAGAGGTTTAGTAAGCATTGCACTGCTGCAACATGATTGGCTGATTGAATAATTGCATGAATGAGTAGGTGTACTGGTTATTAAAGTGACAGGTGAGTGAATATGGAATTTTCACGTGTGGATCATTTCAAGAAGCAATTCCCTTTCAGCTCAGCGTTTTCCATGCACATTTTAATTAGGATTAAGTTTATTAGTGTGTATTGAAGCTCGTTACCACTCATTTTCAGTGGTAGCCTGGGAAAGCTCAGAGTTGGTCCTACATGCTTCCTGACACTAATCCTGTCACCTTTAGCCTTAGCAGGTACACACCACCCCTTGATACTGTCTCGAGTCACTGCATGTTGCTGTCACACACCTCTATGCTGGCAGCACAGCAATGTTAAGTCAGAGTTGATGTGTAGCTTTCACACTGCTGTGGCTCTGTGACAGCATGGTGACTCTTGGCTTGACATTGCTCTGTGAAAAATCAGCTGTTCAGGCGCACAGGACAAAGGCCATTGATCATGTGTGTGTGTGTGTGTGTGTGTGTGTGAAATGGAATGAGAAAGAGGGAGAAAAATGGCACAGTGGTCCAGAAAAGTCAAGTTTTCTTATTTCCTGGAGAGAAGAAATTCTTTGGTGACTAGCAGGTGTGCGTCCACTATAGCAAGAGAAAAAAAGAAAGCGAGGTGGTAGAAACTACATCATTACACACCAATTTAAATCCAATTTATATTTTTGTGTTGCGGCTCACCACCATCTACTCCCCACCTCCATCCTCCTATTGTGTTTTTTTTGGCACGCTTTGTGCGCCTGATGTTTTCCAGGTAAACAATTCTGACCTTTCATTACACAAGGTTTGCACAAACATATTAAGGCTGTCAAGGTCCTTTAAAATGCATTAAAATTTTAATTACTTAAAGATTCCATGTTTGCGAATGATTGTGTGTGTTTGTTTTTATTAAGAAATGAAAATCACATTTGGAAAATATTCTGTTTCAGTTTTTATGTATCTACCCACTTTAATATTGTCTGATTCTCTAATATTCTACAATTTAAGCCCAAATGGCATCTTGTTTACTATGCTTAGCACATAGGGTGTAACATAATGGTATCATAAAACCTATAATAGAGCAGTACATGGCCACTGGAACACCATTTGAGAGTCATCTGCATTCCTAATTTTGCCATAAATTAAATATGTTTATTCTTTGCCACATCAAGCTATATAGATCATTTGGCTAGAAATACAGGAACTTTGCCAATATTATGAAAATTCAGTAACTGTTCTATTATTCCATCCAACACACTCATCCCCAAAGCACTGTGATTAGTGGAAGCAGTGCAACATTCCCCACTGCCTCAATTAGACTCCTGCTGACCGTCCGCTGCTAATTAGAGGAGGTGTAATTAAACAGCGAAGCTGCTCCGGTCAGATCGCCTAAATACTCCTGGCCCCTGTGCGGCTGCGTGTTAATCAATTTTTGTGGATTTTAATTGTATACGGTGCGGGTGCAGCTCTGTTTATGCTGCCGGTGTTTGCACATTAATCTTCATTGTTGGCACTGCAAGATTTCCTCTATTGGCAGGAATTTAGACATGCTTCCCTGGTGATTGGTCTCCCCATGGATTGCTATAACATTTACTGTTTCCATTTTGATTTCTTTTACATGGCAGGAGTCAAAACGGCCTGTTCTGTGTGTCTGATGTTGATAATAGAATGGGGTAGAATCTTCTGTAGTTGAAATTTACTCCACTCAGAGGCATGGATGAACGATATTGTGTGAAAGTAGGGGAACAGAGTTGGAGTGGCTACGGTGCAAGAAAGAATAGCAAAAAAGAATTTCCATTGAAGCAAACTTCAGGCAGAATAGTTATTTCAGGGGTGTCACAGTTGGTATCATTGCCGCCTCACAGCTCCAGGGTTCCCAGTTCCATCCTGAGCTTGTGTTACTGACCATGTGAAGTTTCTGTGCATGTTCTCATGTTCATGGGAGGTGGACTGACTACACTAGATTGTCTGGCAATGCACTGGCATCCCACCCAGAGTGTATTCCTGCCTCACGCCTCAGTTTTTCCGGAATAGGCACTGAACTGCAGCCCGGACCAGGATTATGTGCTTACTGATGATGAATGAATGAATGAAGTAATGAAGTAACTGTTAATTAAAATTGTATTTTTACTTGTTCAGGTTTATTTTGAAGAACTGTCTATGTGTTTAGTTGCCACAGAAACAGCTTGTTCAAGCAAAAACCATCATGGAAGTGTTCCACAACACCATAACTATAGGCTTACTCAAAGTCATTAAGGTTTCTGACTCGAAAAAACTGTTTCTGCAACTACTAAGCACATGTAATTCTTCAAAATAAAGTTGAACTACACTGCCTTCATTAGCTTCATACTGTATGATCTAGCCTATACGATTTTGTTACTGGTATGCATCTGATGAAGTTAAGTACTGTCTAATTTAGTCATACTAAATCTTTTTTTTATGAATTTATCAGCACATCTGAGAGAAATGTTTATATTCAGGACAGCTCTGTCTAGCTTGAAGTTGACTAGTTAAAACAAGTAACTAGCTAGCTCATGCTCAGCGTCCATATTTCCCAGTTGCCTAATAGCAGTGTTCTCTTAGCTTAAGCTTGAACAGCGAGCCTATCGTGTGTTTGCCTTCTGAGTTTGCAAACATGACATGAAATTCCTGAGATCCATGTGAATGCAGCAAGTGTTTCTATTCTGTGTGTATGTGTGTGTGCCTGCTGTTTCAGGGCTAGCGAGGCGCCCTTGCTGGGGCACCAGATAATCGTGGGTTAATTGTGTTAATTTGGGGTGAGTGGAGAGAGCAGTCCAGAGCCTGATTCACACACACACTGGATACACACTAACGAATCCACTTCTTACTTTGTGAGCACACACTGGAGGAATTTACTGAGCACTCTGTGTGTGTGTGTGTGTGCGTGTGTGTGCGTATTGCCTGGCATGCCTGTCACCACTTCCTGAGCGCTGTCATCACCCAGTGCTCCACTGGCCTATTTTTCTGTCACCAGCACAATCAACAGCGCTTTTGTCTGACAGGCCATAATGCAGCCGGCTTAAAGTAACTGAGAATTTCAGAGAAGAGGGAGAAATGATTTCTGTGACTTGCTCTCTGTGTCTCTCTCTCTCTCCCTTTCTTTTGCTGTATGTCTGTGTGTGCCTAGCTCAGGCATAGGTCCAGATAAATTGAGTATGGACCGTATCTGTCATCTCTCTAGTCTATTCTCCTCTGGGATGTTTGTTTTGTGGCCATTTTTGAGTCAGGCTCGTCTCCGGGCCTCTGCAGAGAAGAGGACAATGAAAGCATGATTATGTTTTTTTTTTTTTTTTTTTGGCTTGGGCTCATCTTTGAGTGACTCTGTGGCTTAGCGTTTGCTTTGTAGTTCATTTCTTATCTAGAAAGTGGCTCTTCAAACAGGGTCTCAATGTACACGGAGACAGGGAGGGAAAAATATGATATGGGTATTGTGGTAAATCACAGACCATGTTTCAGAGACGCTGACCAGCTACACAGATAGTTACCCCACTTTCCCTTGGTAAATAGCAAAAATGCTTTTGAGAAAAATTGCCTTTTATAAAGCACTACTGTTTTTCTAGCTCTCTGATAGCATATGTAAATATCATCAGGCATATCACATATTGTAAAAAGTTCAAGGATCATAATGTGTGATTTTTTTTCCCCCTTTCACCCAACTTTATAAAAAATTAATGTTATTTTTTTGTATAGCGCAATTCATGTTCTCAAAACCTTCTTACAAATGAGTAAAACTAGAAAAAACAAGGCACACATGTTGTTGCTGTTGCTGAGTCTTTAATTTGGTCTTGAAAGCTGTAATTGAGATTCTTAAAGATTCTGGGAGTTGGTCTAAAAGAAAAAGCCCTTGCACATGCTAAGCTAAGGGGTAGTTGCTTTGGCATGTATTTAACTGTAAATCTTCAAAACCAAGACACACAAAAACACCTGAAACTGAACATATTAATTAAACAAACATTTTGTCCAAGTAAGTTGCATTTTGGTTATAAAAAGAAAATAAAAATTCATTTTAGCTTGGAACATGAGTTCATTTGGTTTGTATACAAACCAGCTGCTGTTTGTTCAAATCAACACATGCAGTGTTCATCTATACACCAGAGGCTCTGATTAGAACATTAATTTTCAGACAAACAACCCGCTTCCTGTTGGAATCCATTTAGAGTTAAAGCTCCATTACAGACATCCAGCCAACCAATTGCAGTGAATGAGCCCTAATTAGATTTTGCTCCTTTTGTGTTCGTTCTTAAGCCCAACAGGTAGAACGAATGCGACTCGGCAGCCTTGCTGAGTCTTGAATATTCCTGCACCTCAGCAACCAGGCTGCATTTTTCCATATAAAAGAGAGAGCGGGGGGATAGGGGGTGGTGAGAGGGTCTCCCTGTGCGCCTGGCTGTCAGAAGGGGTCCGAGGAGAGAGAGAGAAACAGCAGTGCGGGGGTCGTCCCCGAACTCCACGCCTGTACAGTAATCCTCTCATTAACTCACATAAGCCTGAACCCTGCACTCAATCTGAATTATAAATACAACCTGCTTTGTATGAGCGTGTGTGTGTGTGTGTGTGTGTGTGCGTGTGTGTGTTTACAGGCTGTGTGCATGCCTGTACATATTTGTTTGTTTGCGTATCGTTTTTATATGCATACTTCTGTTAATAATGATCGAGTTGTGTTGCCAGAGTGAATGCGGATCTCCTGTGGCCTCACCACACCGCTGTAGCCATATGGCAGGTAAATGATTTCTGCAAATATGCAGGACGGGCTCAGGCTCACTTTGTGCTTTAGAAAGCCGTGAATCTGAAAGGAAGAAATTTCTCTTGGTCCAAACAGCGCGAACTCCTCGTGTAGGCCGTCCCTCTTTACTCTCGAGGCAGCTGAGATTCTTCAACTTTTTCCTGAAAGCTTTGTTCTATATCATACACAGGGGGAAAAAAAGTACTGCGCATCTGCTTATCTGGATACATTCTCGGTTATGCTCTATTGACACCAGGCTGACAGTACATTTTTAGGCTCGGTAGCAGAAGATTCAGTCAGTTGTAGCTTTCATAAACTTAATTTATTACTGTTTTATGTTTTATATAATGTAAGATCAATTCCATGAAATTTGATAGAATAAAAGGAAAGCTGGAAGGAGACACCTCAGGCATTGTCCTCTAGAGGCTCATGTGTTTAGAAAGAAATATGTTTATTGATTGACACATGTAGACCCTGAATTTTTATTATTACATAATTGCATGTAAACAGATTAGTCAAATTAATACCAAAAATCTGATTTATGGCAACTAAGCTAGTTGTTTTGTACCCATACCAGGTCACACATCGCTCTAGCAGGACAGAACGGGATCGTTTATTGTTCTACCAAACATCAGTTTTTGTAACTGTCCTTCAGTAATTGTAACTCTGTTCTAGTTGATAGTTATTAGGGTAATTAGCTAAGAAATACTTTGAGTTCATACCACTTCTGTACTTCTGTGTATGAGAATGCATGGTTGTGTGTGCTTATGTGTGTAGCATGTCAGACATTTCTGTAGTAGGACAGACAGAGGCATCTTTTGGGCCAGTAATACGAACCTGGCGTCAGGGATAGTGTGTCTGTCCCCGTGGGGTGCTCTTCACCTCACTTCCTGTTGACAGCAGCACACAGAGACGCTGTGCACGGGATTTAAAGTGCTGCCTCAGCTTCCTGCTCTCAGCTCCTCCGTTTGCACCTTTTGTGTCTGTGTATGTGGGTGTGAGCGCTACAGTGTGAGGTCAGAGATTACACACACGGCCGAATCTCCTTTGTCAGCGTCTTACCATGTGAGGTTTTCTCAAGCCCTTGTTACATGAGGATGAGTTCTGTCCTTTGAGTCTACTCAAATGCCTTAATCCTTTTGCTTGGTGTGCTCGGTGCTCTGAGCTTACCAGCGTGAAAATCTCCCACCTCGCCTGCTTATTCCTTTGTCTACCTCTGCTTCCGTCTCTCCTTCTCTCTGTGGCTCTGTCCACCCCTGGAGCTGTGTATTTCTTTCCTGCATCTTGCACTGTTTTTTATTGATTGTTCAAGGCAGAACTCTTTGCTGGATTTCTCCTGAGACTGAAGAGCACTGCATCTTGCGTCTTCCCCCACCAAGAACCTTTCCTTTGTAAGATACCAGACACCAGCGAAACACTATCTGTTTGATTAGCCCTCCAGCTCTACAGTCTGCCCCACCGACAAAAATAGGACTTTACCACCCTATTTGCTTCTTCTGAATTTGTGTTTAAATTGCAAAATGCTCTTTTCCAAGCTCAGTGTCTTGGGACTCATGCCTAAAACAACTATCAGCACTTTCAATGAATATTCCACGATGCTTAATAAGTGTGGTTTTGTAGTATATTCCATAGCTACGGGTAACATGCTTAATGAATAAAAGAAAAGGAGAAATGAAATGCTGATCATACAGAGCAGTCCCATCAAAGCTGTGGATAAATAATTGGCTTCGCTAGACACCCTTCCTTTCAGCCAGAGCCTCAATCAAGGCTCAAGATCTGAGCCCTACCGGCACCCTTGTATTCTTCTTTAATTACACTTGGCAGCTGATACAGTGAAAATTATAATGGGGAATGTCAATATGTAAGTGTAAAGTGGGGAATCTTTTTTTTCTTGTACCACATGCTGTCCAGACTTTCCTAATCCTTTTCCTTTTTGACCTTTAAGCATGCCGAGCTGAAGAAATGAAGACACCATGTTGCAGAACCTCAGAGTGTATAAATATTAGCAACAGAGGCAGTGGTTAAAGCAATACACCAAGATATCTCAGCCTTATCTCTGCCCACTACATCTGTAGCACATGCATATTTACCAAGGTCAAGAATTTCAACACGTTTCCCTGTACTGAGAAAACACCAAAAACCTGCTGATATATAAAGGAAGTTTCTAAGCATATTGTCGATAAGCATTTATCATTAGATATGAAGCAGATTCAAAGCAACAATTATTACACTGTAAAATTACCAAAGCTGGATCAATAAATAATAGAGAAAAAATAAATTGTGTTCACTTAACCTTTTTCTACAGTCATATGGTAGTATATATATATATATATATGGTATAATATATAATGCTGAAATTGAAGTAATGTTGAATTTTTGAATATGTTAGTAAGGCAAACCTATGAAGGGACTTATTATACAGAATGAAGAGCTTAAAATGCTTTAACTAAATCATTCATGAAAGCGTTCTACAAGAACATGTTTCACATAAAAAAAATTTTACTGCGCTGAAAACTGCTCTCAGACTTGCGTTATAACTGAATTTTGGGCATATGTTGTTTTCTCCATACATTAAAACCTCAGTATTAATCACTTATATTCTACACATAACGATACCGCTTGCACTGAAAAACCCTTCAGTATTCATTCATTGGGTAAAGCTGAAAACTTACATGGTGGCAAATTACAGATCTAGTATCTCTCTCTCTGCCTTCACTTTTATCTGCTTCCTCAGCTGGAGTGCATTGAACCCCTGTCTTTACACAAGTACCTGGTCTATCTGTAGCAAAGAGCACGGTTCATGTTTTCCAGCTGGCTAAGCAGACAGCAAGTTGCAGACACGTGCAGGAGTTTTAGATCACACAGAGATCTATTGTCCGTGCCACTCGTCCTGCCACTCTGCCACATGATCCCGAGCCACTGCTTATCGGAGCTATGGATCCATGACCGCATGTCAGACACACTCCACTGCTTCTGAGGCTTGTGACTGTTTCCACACACTCGCTGCATTAGTGACCTGCCTAGTAGCTGCTCATAATGCAGACATTATCAGTCATGCTTCAGCTGATTTCTTTTAGTTTGCTTAACCCTCTTAGACAGTGTGTTTTAGTCACTGATACACCTGATACAGTGATTTCTGCGAGTGCTAAGAGCTCACGAGCTAGCGCTGACTGAAGAGTCGGGATTTAAATACTGCAGTGATAATATTTTTTATGTAACAGTAGTTTATATAATACACATTTTATTTTAATACCTGCTACAGTGTAGAGTGAGAGTAGGTGGTTTGGATGCTAGCAAGCTATTTAGCTATGTATGTTTAGCTACACTAAATAAAAGCTAATTGGTAAAAATACTAGCTAACTAGCTATATTTATTGTCCGATTTTATGGTGCTAGCTATCTGTTTATGTTCAGTTCAATGACAGCACTTGTTTGTGATGTAACACTAGCTAGGTAAATATAGCAAACAGTTTTCCATTTTTACTGGTTAAAAATTTGGTGCTAAATTGACAGATTGATAGCAGCTTAGTTACTGTAAGCATTTAAAACCAGCTTAGCAGGACACTGGGAGAGTGTGTTTCTTAGCTGTTCAAAAGCAGAAATCTGACCATGCTTTCGCTAGGAGATTACATTTCACTAAATGCCTCTTTTTTGGGGTGAGGGGTGTGGGATTAATCCTTGGTTGAAGGGGGTATGAAGGTTTTCTCTACCCATAGAAATCGACTCTTTGTCAGACTACCTGCTGATTTGTCCCCGTAAGAGTCGCCAGTGCAATCACCCTTCTCTTTAACAGTTCAACAAGCAGCTATTTGACTCTATTGCAAATAAACTGCACTTTAAATAATCATGTTCACGTCTTGTTTTCCAAGAAGTGAGAAATTTCAATCAGACGACATTGAGGTTTCTACTGTTCTAACAGCTGGAGTTTTTTCACCCAATCAGCAGAAATTATGTGCAATGGGCCACATGATAAATGTGCCACTGAGCACCAATCAGAGAACGGTCTGAATAAAAAAAAAAATCACTGATTAATAAAAACTGAATTAGATTATTCATGCTGTTTATTCACGTTATCGTGTTATGATTTTTACGATCATGTGCAGTATTTATGTATATATAAACAAAAGATAAGCAATTGCTTCGACTACCCCCCACTCATCTTCCCCACCTCCCTATTTGCTGTCCATATTCTCATCCCCTCTCTGCTGGAGAGCCAAACCAGAGAGCTGAACTAATATATTCTACCTATACATCATTTACATAGGCTCGCTCTGTTATTTTACAGGCTTAGCCTAACTCCCTCGCAGCACTTACAAGGCTTACATTGTTATACATTATTTAACATTTATACAGCTGGGAATGAGATGGAGTGATTGAGGTTAAGGCACTTGTATTTGTGCATGCATGTAAAAATTGTGGTTCATTGTGGGATTGATAGAAACAGCAACAGTATGCAGTCAATGGTGGCATGCATCGTTGTAACTATTGCCATGTTCATATCATCATGTTTGCACCTATAGCACTCATAGTACCTATAACATGTTGCTTGACGGTATTATGATATAATATCGATATCATGATGATTAACAACATGATGCATGAAAAGAAAGCTTTTTGCACCAACTGTTTCTTTACCTTTCTCTATTCTTTGTACTTTGATTTTTAATTAAATGGTTCCATGGGCTTGTTTGAGCTTTGTTAGTGAAACCTCAGCAAAACAACAAAAATCATGATACATTTAAGAGCTAATTGTGATACATAGCTAACTAACAATGTTGTCTAATTTTAGCATGCTACCATGTTGTTTGGAAATACTTTACGCTAAAAGGTAGCAGACTGCAAAATGGTAAAAACTTTGGTATCAATATCGGAAATGAAGAAGCATCTCTGTTTGAAATTTTTCATAGTTGATTTCAAATACACGCCAGACAGGGTTCCTATTTTCAAAACAATCCAGTTTTCTCCAGCACTACAGCAATAGTTTTACAGTTTACCAGAACATTCCAAAGAAGTTTCCAATATGTCGCTGCTTCTTTAAAAAGAAAAGCAAAAAAAAAAAGAAAGAATATATCATGTTTGCTATCTTCATCCATCATCATAATGTAAATGCAGCATTAGCTTTTGGTAGTAATGGCTTATGCTATGTGGATGAGCTCCCATTGGAAAAGCCATCTGGCTGAAAGAGAGGTGAGAGATGCACTATGTAGTCAGGACTGCAAAGGTAGATGTTTCAGAGGTCTTTGCTCTAGATTGCTGAGTGCAATCCAGCTTCCTCTCTCCCGGCAGCTCCTGCTCCACTCTCCTCTAATGATGATGAACGATAGGCCCATTTGGTGGAAATGGCTTTCTGACAAGTCCTCATTTTTGGGGAAAGAGGGTCGATGGGCTAGGAGAGCACCAGATCACTGCTCACTTTCAATCTGTAGGGCTGTTGATCACAGAGTCTGCCAACCTGAATGTGTGTGTGTGTGTGTGTTTGTGTGAGTGTGTGTGTGTGAGATCCCCACAGCTGGTGTGTACCTCAGCACCCAGCCAAGCATGCCTTTTCATTCCACCTGCTTACAAAAGCCAATTATGGAGCGCTAAAGAAAGTCCTGTGACTGGTCGAGATCAGAAATCAGGAGCGTATCCCCTGGGCTCAGCGAGAGTTTACTGTTGGCCCCCTGTGTGGTCCTGCACCCAGTGTGTGATCGCAGGCACGTCCGACTTTGGTGTGCTCTGAGACACTGCAGGAGCACATTGGTATATGCATCAGTTCTGGGCCAATTAAGAAGGCATTCTGTTTTATCCCACTGATTGTCTGGAAATGTGTCAGAGACCTGCTCTCTCTCGCTGTGTGTGTGTGTGTGTGTGTGTGTGTGTGTGTGTGTGTGTGTGTGTGTGTGTGTGTGTGTGAATACTGTATGTGTGCAAGGGGCTGGGAGTAATCTGTTTTCAGCACTTTAACCGAAGAATTTCAACCACATGATGAATAGACATTGGTTTCCTTTGAGTATTAGAAAGTTTATAGAGTAAGAGTGTCTATAACTATTTAATCCCATCACACTGTTTGTGTTATTTACAGTTTTAACACATTTAGGTGTCTCAATAAATATTCTTGATATTTTCATTCATTAGCTAGCCGACTTGACTAGTCTAAAAAGTGGTAGCTAATGTAATGTAACATATGGTGAGCTCGCTAGTTAATTGCATTAAATAAAGAATAAAGAAATGGATGTATGATTATCTTCTTTTAACGACGTTTCTAATGTAGAATGTGTTTATGCTATAATTCGAGTCTATCTTCTTTATTTTCTCCTGATATGTGTAACCGTGAGGTGACTAAGTGTACTACACAGGAGAGTTATATAACGGTTTATCTTACAGTGAAGCGCATTAAGTTTAAACACAGCTACGTATTAAATGAAAACATTTGTTCTGAGAAAGTCATAAGGGGGTTGTTAAGCCTACTTGTCTGCAGTGCAGCTACGAATAAAAAACTAACAATAGCCAAACTAATGATTTGACTACCCCTGTGCTTGAATGAATACATTATCAAGGGGTGTGGTTAGGAGATATCCAATCAGATCAGCTCCTTTCATACCACTTAAAAACCAAGTGCCGGTCAGTGGCTTAGCGCTGCGTATTTTCATAGTGATACACAGTTAAATTTAGCGATTTCACACTGATTTTAGAGTCAGGAATAATAACTTACAATATATGTGTTGTGTGCCTTCATGAGCGCTTTTGTAGCTGTTCGCTCGCTTGTGTGGACTCAAGGACATAGCTATAAATTTGGCGAGTCTGGTATTTAATTACATTGGCTAGACATTTTATTGATTCTATTAAACATATGAAGTTCTCTGCTTTTCCCTCTAGCTTATGTCTTGCTCCAACGGTCTGATTTCACATTTAGTAGCCACAGCTGAGTTATTTGTTCTTATTTGTGACTGATAGAATAATTTAATCTGTAGTATTAAGTTAGTACTTGGGCAATATAGATTATTTATGTTTGTGACAAATAGAGTACATTCACAAAGAGGGCAGTAACCTGAGAGCAATTTTGGACCACATCAAAAAAATACCACTTTCAAATGCCACACTCCATATTGTGCCACTCCATTTATCTGGGCAAGAACAGGAAAAAAAAAAAACATTTCTTTTGCTTGAATTTTGCTGAATTAATAATTAGATGTTCCATGGAGGAGTTAAGCTTAGTCAGCAAAGAAGACTTCACATGATAGAGAGATAAACAGAACTAAAAGGAGTGTGTGTGTGTGTGTGTGTGTGTGTGTGTGTGTGTGTGTCTAAGGTCTCTCTTTCAATCCTCACCATTCTGTCCAGAAAATAAACGTGTGTGGCTTTTCCACCTCCTGACCCCGGCGCTATCTGCTATGCGCTCTCACGCGGACATTTTCCGACATAAGGTTCTATCAGGAATATCTTGTTAGTTAGGCTATATCCGGTGCTTCTCACATTTCCTGCTCCATATGTTTATTCATGTGAAGAAAATTGCCTGAGGTGGGTTTGGGAATGTGTGTGAGTGTGTGTAACAGTGTATGCCGTGTAAGACTGAGTTCGGATATGTGGACATTTGGGTATATTTCTATGGGACAGCAGGTGAAGCAGATGAAGATGAATGGCTGTTTGCTTGTGTTTCCATGATTGTGTGAGCTGGAGGTGAGATGGAGCTTATATACTTGTTTATGGGCAGTGTGGGTTAACTGGATGAAGATTTATTCCCATGTAGCTCCGGATTTCTTGGCAGACAGATAAATAAATGGAAATTGGGAGCATTTGTCACCACTGGGGCCAAGTTCCTATCTGTAGGAGCAAGGGGAGCATGCAGAGACCTTTAGATCAGCACATAGCCTGTGCATCATCTACAGACTTGTGTGTGTGTGTGTGTGTGTGTGTGTGTGTGTGTGTGTGTGTGTGTGTGTGTGTGTGTGTGCAAACATTGGTTTAAGTAGATGCATGGCTGATTTTTACACACAAAGATGTTCAGCTTTCTGCATACTTGAGCTTAATGGTGCTGTTGTTGCTCAAGCACGAGGGATGCATGTTAATACACTCCTGGGCAATGCTCTCAAGGTTAAAGACCTGTTTTTCCCCCTATTTTAATTGCCTCTAGAATGTGTGTGTGTGTGTGTGTGTGTGTGTGTGTGTGTGTGTGTGTGTGTGTGTGTGTGTGTGTGTAACGAATGCTTTCTCAGATCCCTCAGGAGATTCCATGCACCTATCAATTCAATCCTAAATTACTGGCAGCAGTGATAAAAGGCTTGCCTCGCGTCCTTTAACTATCCGTAAAGCATCACAGCGCTTCAAAGTGAATGCGATATCTAATAGATGTTTTATTTGGAAGAGGTAGGTATTTTCCCCTAACCACAGACCGAGGAGGGCATTTGATAAGGGCTGTGTGTCATACATAAGATGCAGCAGTGTTAGTGTTTTACAGTGTCTAAGGAAAACTGCGCCCTGTATTTAAGCCTTTCATTGAAAACTTTAACGCCTACGCAGATATACAGAACCACTCAAAACATCGGAGCTGAATGCAGAGAGCAGAGAAGGTGCGCACGTGCAGTTGGAGAAGTTTAAAAAGCATAGCTGAATCATCTCAATTTTCTCAATTTTCTGCCTTCATGTGAAAGTGAAAATGTAAGTTTTCTGATTCGTCAAATGATTCTGCAGATCTGAGTGAAATAAACAACCACATGACTACTACTTCACCTGTTAAATCTTACTATAGGAATGGTTAATAACAGACCTGCACAATATTTTGTTAATCGTTAATGACTTTTGCGATATTAATACCTCAGTAGTAAACCTGTAGTATAAAAATATGAAAATTCCCTGCTTGGAATTTACCATTTAAAAAAATGTTGATAAAAGATTACTCAATCGTCTAGATTACTCAACTAAATAAAGACAGGAAAGCGAGCATTTCCACCTTTTCAGATTTAAGGAAAGTACAGAAGGGTGTAATAATAATATGTGCAGTCTGGAACTGCTTGCTGGCAGTGGCAATCCTGAAACCTCAGTTGGATGGTGGATTTAAGAACTAAACAGTAAAATAAACACAACATGGTACGTTTTCATTTCATTTTTTACATGTCATGGGTTATCATGGTAATTATTATTAACATTAAAATTTGTTGTAAACTGTTAGATTTGACATTGTAGGCCTGTTTAATCATTTTTAGGTCTTTTTCAGACAAAGTTTTTGGTGGTATCCCTAATAAATACAGCTAACTAATGTTAGTTATGTACTTGTCTAATTTTAGCTAAGTGAAACATACACTGATAGATTTTATTTCTTATTAATGATGTCAGGCGATGTCAGTTAATATCGGAGAGTTCAACACACCTGCTCAAATCATTCCAGATTCATATATTATTGGCTCATATTATCTCCTGTTTTATCAGGAACTTTTTGGTGTGTTTTTTGAGTGATATCTCATACTAGCATACTCCAGAGTATTGAAGAGTGGTTTTTATTTAAGAGCCTGAACTTGTGAGGAAAACACACACTCTTTTAAAACGTTTATCTCACTTTCTTATGTGTTTCATTCAATCAATAAAATGTGAGACTGATATGCCAAGCCACCCGCCTGTCTCTGTCCTTGGCTTTGGCTGGACTGATTTTCTCTCGCGGTTCATACTGTTGGCTTTTCTGTCCATTTATAATTGCTACTTTCAAAATGTCCTCCCCATAAACTGCGGAATTTTGTGCAATCGTTGTTCAGGCTCTTCCTTGAAACCGCATTTATATAAACATTAGAGCTGTTGGCCTGAGTTATATATAGCGAGAGCCATCTGTCTGGCTGCATTAATTTGTCGTTAACTGAAAATGACCTAAAAGTGCCATGCCGTGGGGCAGGAGAGCGGGATGCAGTGAGAGGGAAAAGACAGAAGAGAAGTCATCAAGCTCACATGAAGCAGCTGTGTGGTTTGCACAGGAATCCAGAGGATGGTGGAAAGTGGGGGAGCAAAGAAGACAGAGAGAGAGAGAGAGAGGGAGAGAGATGGGGAGAGAGAGATTACAGAATCAGAGAATGGGGAAGGGGAGCTGGAATAAAAAAAAAAAAAAGAGGAGTAAAGGCAAAATAAAAGAGGGGGAATCAAGACGCATTTAAGTTCAGAAAAGTTTTGGGACTTATTGAGGTTAAGGAGAGCTTAAAGACTCCAAAACGTCAGACACAGAAAACCACAGTGATGTGTTTGCGTGTGAGAGAATGAGAGGTGCAATAAATCAAATGAAAATCGTTAAATGTTGGTGAAGAATTAGAACAGCGCAGATTGGCAGCATCTGTCTAGACACACACAAAACACACACACACACACACACACACACACACACACACACACTCATCCACACCTGCAGCAGCTGCATGACACCCTGAAATCATTTGTGTTCTCACATTGACTCAATTACAGCCTAGGGGACTATAGTGCATTATTAAGTGGCTTTATGTGAGAGAGTAAACAGCCTCCTTTCGCAGCATTTAAACATGACTTTACACATGAGCACACAACCCTGCAGCAGGGACACTATTCTACTGTGCACATGATGAACCTTTCCAGCCAGAGAGTAAAGCAAATGTACTGTATATTCCATTTTTCAGTAGAAGTTGAAAGTGTGTCCATTTAAAATTCTATGTGCAGTTACTATGTGTTCATTGGACGTTGCTATAATTGCTTAGTGTATATTGGAGTAGGTCAAGAACTTGACTTGTCCTATAGAAGAAGACATTTCACCACTCAAACAAAGATTCAGCTGTACTGGATGGACAATTCCACACATTTAAGCAATCATGAAATACATTACGATTGCTGTGAGCAATGTTAGGACCATCAGATTCAGCAAGAGAAGGGATTCGTTTCCTCTTCCATCATCAATCTCACGTGTTAGATAATGTTAGCTAGCTACTAATACTGTGCATATCATAATGTTAAGATTTCGGATGATAACCAAAACAAGAAGGCACAAAAATAATCAAAAACCATTAAGCAACCTATGGCCAGGTGATAAGATTACATGAGTACATATTAATGATTGTCATGTGTGTAATTAGAGGTCAGGTCTGGTAATTAGAGTCCGAGGAGTGACTGATCACGTGAAGGAATGTGATCTTGTATTTAATAACGTTATTAGCAAGTAAAGACAGTTAAGCCAGTACAAAATTGCTTACAACAGTTTTAATGCCGGAGATGAGAAGTGTAGAGATAAGGTAAAGATGTTAGGGTGGTTTTGTCGGTTAAACACTCCTTGCCTTCTGTCTTTTTTTAGTATATGATTCTGTCATAGTGTGTTAATAAGGTTATTACACAAAATGCACTATTGCTGACAGTACTGGCATATAATGGAGGCTAATGTGGTTTGGTTGTCTCTTTACTTCTCTCCATCTTTTTCTTGTTTTTTTTTCTGTTTTGACAAAGGACCATCATCCAGAAAGATACTGTTGAATAAGCATGCTGTATTCATTATGGTCTCGATTCCTGTACACAAAGAGCATGTTAGCATTTAGCCAGTGAATATCAGCATTATAAATGCAAATATGTCAGGACAGCTTATTTAATATTGAGTTAGTAAGGATGAAATGGAACATGGCACTTTTATTTCTATAGTGAGGTACTGACTATGAACGCCAAATACTAGCTCCGGCCATGAAGTTGCAGTTTATTTGCTAATGGATTTATAATACTGGCGTAACCTGTTCACTTTATTCTACTGAGAATGCACTTTCTTAGAAATAAGAAAAAAGACGGAACCATTACATGCTGTGTCTTGAAGTTGTATATACATCCCGGCTCTTCCATTGATTACCTGAGAAAAGGTTGAGCAATGTGTGGATATGAACACAATGTAGACGTGAACTTCATATGAATAGCTTGGATTTCTGTATTCTTAGGCTTTGTTAGTAAAAACAGGTCTTGATACTTTCCGCTGACTTGGGTTACGACATCAGGTTTAATGAGTCGTCAGAGAAATGCAGTTTCCATTAGATCACTATCTTCCATTAGGTGAAAACCTGAACATTTCTTCTTGCTCTTTAATGTATGAGCTGTGTGTGTGTGTGTGTGTGTGTGTGTGTGTGTGTGTGTGTGTGTGTGTGTGTGTTTGGTTTCTGTTTGAATTACAATTCCATTTCTGAGTAAAGAGCCACTTGGGCAGTACATTTTAATTGGAATTCTAATCTACACACACAACCACAAGTGCACCCCTATGTTAGCGCCCCAGATTATAAAGCTAGACTTGGCTTTTGTTCTGGGCCTGCGAAGGCTTTGCAGTGATCGCAAATCTCAGAATGCATGCTGCGTTCTATCCAATCCTACAGGCCTTTTGACCGCAACTTCAAAGAGCATACTGTATCAGAGAGCACGCAGGACCAACATCTATTATCAATTTTTCATGATTTGGTTTCTCTCCCCTTTTTCCTGCGCTTCATGCCAAGAATATGCATCCCCTCACCCCCTCTATGACACCCAACTCCCTGTTGAGATCAAGCATGTAAAAGAAACTGTACGATAATCAATTTAAAGGAGAGAGGTGTGAAATTATTCATCAGATTGAAGAAATGAGGAAGGAGTATGACAAGGAGGAGTTCTTCAGAAGAGAAAAGAGTCGCTACTTGAGTGAACGCGAGAGTTTGGAGGGTTACAAAAGTATCCATCAATACATTTGGAGCACATTCTCTTTCTCAGAGCCCTCAGTCCTGACCCCAAGGGTAAGAAAATGTCATGTTTGACCTTGCCTCGACTTGACTTGACTTGTGTGTGTACGTTACATGTAATTGATGAGGGGCATATAGGGCATGTGAATACACATCAATCCCAATCCACTTTCCAGGTTTATTTCTGAGTCTCCTCACACTGTGGTGGCCCAGATATCATTGACTGCCTCAATCAAGCTGAAATGGTTCACCAGTGACTGAATCCACTTTGGTCTGGATGATAGATGTAGGAGAACTTTCCCAAGATATTTAAACCAAAAGCCGAACGACAGGAGCCGCACCCAGCAACGATGGGAGAACATCTCCAAAATTAGAGCAGCAGGACACGCCAACTAATATGAACCATGTGTTTGCTGGCACTAAATGTAGAGCTATACTAGACTCTTATTTAAGGGAATGTGTAGAAAAAGAGAGAGAAAGAGAAAATGGTGGAATGTTACAAGAAGTATTGGACAAGGCAAGCACCTTTGCATTGTTGTCTCATAAGATCCGGGCAGTATAGGGTTCTCAAACTGAAGGGACTGGGGAACCGCAGAATGGACTGATTTCCTTCTACCTGTACCAACCTCAAAAAATTTTTTTTGCTTCATTCAGCTCGGTAAAGGTTCTTTTTTTATCTGAGATGCCATGGCACTCCAAAATGTTCAGCCTTTTTACTGTTACTCTGAAAAGCAGATGGTTTTAGGCACTCAGCCATGTACCGCTGGTGTCCTCACTGAACCCTGTCAGTGGATTTGTGTGGAACGACTCAGTGCCACTGCTCTGCATGTTCTGATATCTCTGATGCTGCCAGCTTTTCATGCTGTCTGTTATTTGGCTGTCCCTGAGATGTTCAGCAGACTTATGTACTTAATGGGCAGTTGTCTGTGGACAGATCTTGGCAGAAGCTGCTTTTGCAGATGATCACGAGACTGTCTTTAGAGTGTCTTGTGATTTGGATTGAAGTGAAACAGGCAAAGAGGGGAGGAAACGAGAACAAGCGCTGCTAACTTTCTCCCACTTTAACAGAATAGGGTCTTGACACCCATTCTGTTGGTGTGTGTTTTCTCCATGTTGATACTCGATATGGAACACGCTACAGCTATGGATGAGCGTTTTAGCTCTGGAGCGTGGAAAGCCATTTCACATTCCCCATTTACGCCCAGATTTCCAGCGCTGGAAGACGGCTGGTTTAAAAGCTGAGGGAATAATACATTTCATGCAGCGCACACTGATACAATTGCATTGTCTCAGGAAGGAAACCCACCAGTGCAGTCATCCAGAAAGAAATCATACATTTGCCAGACAAAATATGTGTAGATGGGCACATTCCAGAAATAAACAGCTTCACACACCATTACGTGCACCCATGCACACATACACTCGCCATATCCACCACATATCCACATATCCATACATTTTACATAAGTGGAGCACATGCGGCATTAATGTTTGACATTTGCTTGCGTGACCTTTCCACGTCTCCACCGAGGATGCAGCAGGTCCTCCTGGTGTGTAGAGCAGCTAAGATAATAGCTTTTCTGTTTTAAATGTTAAAGACCTGAGCACATGGATCACTGAGCGGAAGCATGTGACAGGGTGAGATGCAGCTGATTTGGGAAGCTGTGTTACATGCCAGGTCCCTGTGTTTGGTTCCTGTCATTGATGGCCTGATCAAAACACACTGGGAATTAACTAATGCCTGCTTGACCTTATCAAATACTGCCCTACAATGGCCCTGATTCTCCCAGCTTCATGGATTCTCTTGTGAGCAATTATATTTTCACTGAAGGTGGCATTTTGTCTCACTACAGAAACTAATGTTATTCTCTAGTAGGCATATTTAATTGTACCAATGACCAATGTGTTCTGGACATATATACTGAAATGAATATTTCATAGATAAATACATCTGAAATTTGTAATTTGGAAAACAGTAAAAAAACGTGACTCATCCTGCACCTTGTACTAAATATGTATCCAATTAGGCGAGGATTATACTTGACATGGGACTATACATATGCCCTGATGCATATGTATACTTTTTGTAGGTCTGAAGGATTAAAATCTCTATCCACTAAGGGCAGGTCAAAGTTCAAATCCCTCACCTTCTCCTGAATACCTTCTTTGACCACTTCCTCTGAGTTCGTTTGATCAGGGAGTTGAGAAGGCTGTGATAATGTGTATATTGAGAAAAAGGCAGAAATAGCATCAGCAACACCAACATAGACAGTTATATCAGGCCATTAAACTAATTCTGTCATGCCAACAGCAAGAACATGGCTCTTCTCCTGCTGGTGAGAGCAACTGACAACAAAAGGCACTATCACCTAGCTTCGCATACTGCCCCGTTGTTGGTACGTTGGTATTGCACCACATATGTGTAGCAGCCATCTTGTGTATGCTTACATGCTCCAGCCTTAAATACTCTCTTTACAGCAAACCTCTTTACATACCCTACCTAACATCCTGTTTTAAATGGTAATATGCCAACATACAGAATCAAGTCAAGACCCTCAAGCCATTTCATGCGTCCTTTAGTTAAGAATCTTTTCCATTTTTTTCATACCGTTTTAGGATTTCTTTCTACGTTGTGTGTTACTTTATCTTTTCTAAATTCTTTCCATTTTCCATTTCCAAAATGAGGTGATTTTGCAAACCTTCCTTTACAAAAGAACTGTAAATATTCACACAACACGCACATTCAAATATTCACACTCAAAAACAAATATTCACTAAAGGTTGCTTGGAATAGTACAAACAACACCGTTCGGTGTAGGACGTGAACTCATATCGAGGGTGTCAGGGGCATCCTGTGCCTCAGGATCCATTTAACATTCAGGAGCTCATATAGTAAAGATTCTGTCTATAGGGAAGCCAGGCATTTTAAATTGTAAATTGTTGTTTAATTTGTAAATTCACTTGATTTTCTAGTTATTATTCAGGTTTACAATTTTGTGTACCTTTACCTAACCCAGTTTTTTTAATATATCCAATTACAGCCTCAAACAGAGCCAGTGTAATGGAGTACGGCCCATTCAAATGGTAATGTAGCTGTCTCCGAGAGGCCCTCACTTATTCATAAGGCTAGAAGTGGATTTATTCATCACTATTTACTGCCCTTATAGTGGATTATTCTAATGAGGGATACACTGTAAGTGCATGGTGGTCTGTCCATGCCGGAGTAGGGCTGGATCAGTAGAAATAGCCTTTTACAGACGTGGAAGGTTTGGTCGCATTCAAGATGAGAGATCTAAGAGTGACAAATGGCTGGGAAGGTTTTGGGTTGAAAGGCCGTTTTGCAGTTTGCTGGAACGTTTTGAGACAGATGAAAAGAGAGAGAGAGAGTCCATCCGAGAACAATGTGCTAAGATCAGCATCAGGTTTCCTCTGCTTCACAGCGCTCACTTTGAAGTGGGATCTATAAAACTGACCATGCTTCCTTACCATAAAAGTCTCTTTTCTCTTTTTACAGTTTTTCTATTTCTTGCCTTTTTTTTTAGCCTAACCATCTTTTCACACTCAAAACCCAGGACATTAGGCACTCTCTAAAATATTCAACTTTGTCTTATTCCAATTTTGCATTTGGTATTTTATAGATCTTTTATTAAACCGATGCCACATTAATAAACTGTGACATTTTACAAATTTTGTGATTCATGCATTTAGGGATGTAACCAAATACAAATATACGAATGAAATGATAATGTGTTTTAAACATACACCATTACAGATATGGCTAGGAGGCGCATAATTTTTTTTTTGCATTTAAATCATCCAGCACGCTCGATCAGGGTAGCCATGGTCTTTTGGGAAAATATAACCAACTAAATTCATTAGAAAATATCTCACAGTAAGCAGTACAAACAAAAATAACGTCATGTCATATTTTATAAACAAAACAAAAAAAGGAATAAAAAACACATCCACAAATTTGGTGTGGGTGAAGTCCAAATCTAGACTTATGTCTATGTCTATACCTATAAACCTCGCGATTTTTCTATTAGACATTGCATTACACTCCTGCTACTTATGTTGCAGTTTTAGATGATGAGAATGTCAAAAGGGGTTAGAGAAATAGCATCTCAGCTCCAGTTCAAGAGAAAATTCTTACTCCAGTTCTTTTAGATTACATTTGGCAATGCCTGTTGCATTACAACTCTTATATTAAATTAAGAAACATGGTGTTAGCCCATTAATGTGTTAGATATAGTTTTGGCACTCGCTTGGGAACAGCGGCTGGCAGTGTGCCACGGCTACAAGGGGTACGGAGAAACTCCAGCCAGATTCTCATCTGCGACAGTATCTTTAACTCTGTATATAGGTCAAATCTCTCCCTCCCCTCTCTCTCTCTCCCTGTCTCTCTCTCTCTCTCTTTCTCAGGGCCTAACAGCTTTATCAGTGCTGTGACCTGGCTGTAACTGTCAAGTGATTCATCACAGCTCGGCGTCTTTGATTGCCATACAAGGCATCGACTAACAAGCCATCGAGCTGCACTTTGCACTTGAATCGGATCTCTCTGTTTTCACACTTATACTGAGTCACACACCTAATCACAGGCTTCCATCCCGCTGTTATCTTTCCAACTCAGCGTCTCACACACACAGGCATGAGTTGCTGTGTTTGACCAGGGCGGGTGATTATGGACATGTCCAGGCTTGTCTGCTCAAATGCTGTAACGATAATGTAGGGTAATGCAGGGTACTGTTGGCATGACTACCTTTGGTATGATGCCGTGTGCAGGGTTACCAGGGTCGTGTTTTTTTTTTTTTTCATGCCACATAGGTTTAATTTTCGAAGAAGGTTCACAGGTCCAGGGGTAGCGGATTTTTGGGATGAATTTAAAAATAGTCTGCAGCCATCCAGATCTTGTTTTAATGCAAATAATCAAAATCAAATCAAATCTGCTTCTTCAAACATAGACAAACATTTGTTTCCCTTTCATATCTATCAGTTCTCAGTTCTGAGTAAGTAAACAGTAAACGTGTCAGTGTGACCCATGTTTGCTGGGCATTGAGACGCTTGTGACGAGGCTCATATTAGACACTGACAATACAAACACTTATTAGACATGAACAAACACATATTTGGACATGAAAGTAGAGATTATGCTGTAATGTGATAGTAAATGAGACAGTGGCATACAATGGCAGAGTAAAGTGATATGTGCTATTAGATTGAATCCACGTAGATAGTGTGGCTATGATGTACAGAGCCATTTTTGTTGAAAGATATATTATGGGGATTATGGAGTGGGTAATTGCTGTGCTAGGTAATGATATAAAAAAGGCACATTGCAGATCGCACAAATCAGAAATGTGTGTGCTCTTGTTTTCCAAGTTCAAAGAATGAGAAAACGCAGAAAAAAATGTGTCTCCCTTTTCCACTTTCCAGACTTTTTCGGCTAGTGTCAGATCTTTTTCTGTGGTTTTTGAGATTTTGTTGGGCAAGAAATTTGGCCGAAATCTGGCAATCCTGGCCTTGCTATTGTCTGTGCTGCACATTTGACTGTGTGTATGTGTGTGTGAGTATGAATATGCATTTGACTGTGTGTGTGTGTGTGTGTGTGTGTGTGTAGTGGAACTTTTGGCCTTTGGAAACAGGAACTATACTTTTTCCATGGGCCATTGGTACAGCAGTAAAGGGTGTAGCTATGTGGTTTTGGGGTACCAAATGGAATTAATGGTAATAATAGTGGTGTTGTGCACCAAAATGATGATGCAGTTTCCTTTACTGTCATCAAAGAGACCATTGCAGTCATCATTCATTCATTCATTCATCTTCAGTAACTGCTTTATACTGGTTAGGGTTATGGTGGATCCGGAACCTATCCCAGGACCACTGGGTTTGACGCAGGAATGTCAGGCATCCTGGATGAGACTCCAAGGTGGGTGCGTGGCACTCTGGATGAGACAGCAGTCCATCACAAGATACAATGCACACACTAATTCACACACTTATTTACATGTATGGGCAATTTAACAGAGCCAAAAGTAGATCCAAATACCAGCATGTTAAACCCTCCACCCTTCTTTGACCTCTTGGGTCTCCTTTGGGTGACACTGCACCCCTCATGTAGGTAACGCTTTGAGGCCATAGGCAGTATTCTGAGGTCAGGATGATGGAAAATAAATTAGAACTTGAGCCCCGGAAGAACTGCTTCTTCTTTGGGCCAGGTTTGTTTTTGAATGGTGGAAAGCCCGCCCAATATATAGTGGGTTTGTTCTGTAGCGCAAACAGGCAGGAAGTGAAGTGAACTAAAAGAGCTCTGGTTTAATATTTATGTGCATGTATGATCACATGTGTGTGTTGACAACCTGGTGGAAACAGATAATTTTTTTTTTTTTTTTGGACGGACCTTGTCTTTCGTGAAAGCAAGTCGTAAAAACTCCGAACGATCTCCTGTCTTTCAAAGAGTCAAGACAAAAAACAAACGTGACATTGTGCATTTGCCATGCAGCCTCAGCTCTGCCAGAATCGTTACTGCGACTGCTCCCTATGCCTGGCTAAAAGTGGATCGGGGGCCCAGATAACAAGCTCGCTGTCTGCCGCGTGGCCGTCCACGAAACCCCTTGTTGCCTGTTTTAACTTTTATTTCTTCCTTTTGTCAGAAAAAGGAGCATTTCTTCGCAGACAAGGCTGACAGAGATGCAGTGAGACATGCGAGCCAGGGATTGGGTGGTGAATTTGAGCCAGACAGGGTCAGTGGTTAGAGACTAAAGCAGACCACCACCACTTAGCAGACCGCTGTGTGCTGTAGAGCTGGACTGTAGAGCAGACTTAGACACGGAAGCCCCTTTCATAAACAGAGCTCTCTGTGTCTCTGGCTTTCTCATTACCTGTCAAGGCCACTCTCTCTCTGTATATTTCTTTTACACACACTCTTTCTCCATGGTGGTTTCTATGTTTACGCTCTCACTGATAGTGATTTGATGTTTAGAAACCAACTGTTGGAGAGTAAGGGTGGGCGATATATTAAATGACAAGATATATTTATGGCAAAATATTGTGTGTAGCTAAGGGTTTTCGACCCTTTATATGTTGTTTGGTTTTAATGTCTTCACGGTATTGAATTGTCTTCAGACTATTAATTAATAATAATAAAAAAAACTGGTAGAAACAAGCAACAAATTGATTTATTTATTATTTATTTATTTATTTATTTGTTCATTTGTTTCTTTTTATCTTTCAGTTGTTGCTGATTTCTAATATTTTTTTCAACTGTTTTTTCATAAATAATTTATGAAATAATTTGTCTTTTTTAAATAAAGTTTTACAGTTAGTTACATGTAGTAAAGTCAAGAAACCCACAGCACGATTCATAATTTATTGTGACAATTTCATATCATCATATCACCCATCATTATTGAATAATTACTAACCTTTATAGGCCCATTATTTTCATCACTTTTTAATGCACACCCCCTGCTGTCCTCTCTCCATCCCCATCTCAAATGACTCCGTCTCATATTGACATTGGATGATCATTAGCTATTTTTGCTGTCTGCTCTAGAAGAGGCGACTTGTCAGGGAGCCTGATCGTCCCTGGTTTCCATTCCCAGCTCTTTTGTCTGTGAGTGATGGTGACACTCTTTTATTGTGGCCAGCTTTGATATTGGCAAAATTGATAGCTTTGAGATCGACAGTCACCTCAAAAGGCCGTACAGTAGACCTTTATTTCATGGCTGTTACGGCCAATGCGGTCTGCAGCATTCCGTTTAGAAGGTCTGGGGCTGAAACTCGAGGCATAAATGTAGGTCTCGTGTGGCGGGGTGATATGAGTGACGATGATGAGAGGCGGCCAGGCATGACTGCAGTGTCTTCACCACAAACCGCTGGCTGAAGCCACAGTCTCACTGCGGGGGGGAGATGGCTGAGATAGAAGTCCATGGACCTGCTTGCTTAGTCACCTGGCTGAGCTCTGAGATGCACGGGAGAAAAACATTATTGTGTGTGTGTGTGTGTGTTGTGCATACACGCAGGTGCATAGGCCCTAAAGGCCTAACCAGGGCCCTTGACTTAAAAGGGCCTTTCTAAAGCGAAAGCCTTGCAGGTGGCTCTGTTATAAGAGAAAGGGAGGGGAAAAAAGGAAAGGATTAATTTTTTAAAAAAGGAAGAATAATGGAGATTCTATTTCATCTAGCCTGAGAATACAGAAACACTAGCCATGAGGCAAAGAAAAGCGCTGCTGTTTGCTCTTCTGCCGCTATGCATGGGTGTCTGCGTGACATCTGCGCTTGAGGGACACACACACACACACACACACGAGCGTTAGTGGGTAGCAATGGCCATGTTGAATGTCTGCTCTGGGAAAGAGGCACAGAGTCAGGGCGATGATGTCGCGTTGAGGGCTCTAGGCTCTCTCCAGGCTTTACTGTTTACACCACACTAATCAAAACACGAGAACTTGGCGGCCTGTCCAACTCCCAGCGCCATGTTTGGCTTTGATTTTCTCTCTGTCTCTTTCTCCTCTTTGTGTATCCACTTCTTTGCATTCCAGGCTTGATTACCCTCCTCTAGAGTACAATATAACTCTATTCATGAGATCTTTTGGATGTTTTTTTTTTTTTTTTGGTGACATTTCTAAACAACAACATGATGCCTAAAGCATAGTGGTGATAGCATGTGTCTCTTTTCATTACGTTTGCATTGGATTACTTGCTGTTGCTGACTGGGATGAAAAAACTGTACGTGTGCGGTGTTTTTTCTAAATTGCCTTTACACAATAGATGAGTGCCTGATGTCCTGTGTACTCTTTTCTGGCCGTGAGATTCGGAATCTTCAAGGCTGTGGTCTTACTGGCTCTACACTCTCTCGTGATTTTAGAAGGAAAGCAGATTTTTGAAGAACAACAAGTTCAGAGAACAACAAGAGCAACACAACAAGTCTTTCGAGTCACTGTATTTAAAAAAGGTTAATGAAATCCAGGGTATTTATATATTTATTTATATATTTAAGAAGTCATTGATGAGTAAGCATAATAATCTCACGCTTGCTGACAGGTTACAAGAAAAGGTTTTGGTTGGTTGGTTTTCAGATCGTCTCTTTCTATGAAAGTAAACATTTCTTGGCCATGTTTATTGACGAAATGTACCAGAATTTCCAGGAAATGCTAGATGGTACCATTACTGAATATCAATATTCCTAAATTATACACTGTCATTTATAAGAAGAGCACGCTTGTTCTTTTAAACCTGCTTCCTTTGCTGACAGGGTAATAAATCGGCAGTATAATGTGTTCAGTATAAACATAAAATGCGTCACTTTGTTTGTCCATAAATAAACGTCTCCTCTCGTCACACATGTGTGCTGTTTATCGTTCGGAACTGCCGCATTAGGAGTAATGGATAGCACGTGTTTCTAGTTTCTGGATCTAGCTAAGGCGTCCATATTGTTTAGGAGATATAGTGAATATTGTCTATTGTCTATACTGAAAAAATTGTATGGGATATTTTTGTGTGTTTAGGCAATTAGGATGATCTCTGGGTTTTTCTGCTTCTTGTTCTGGGATTTGTTTTAATGGTCTATAAATATTTAGACAAAAAAAACAGCATTATTTACGTACTTAACCCAATGATTCTCGACACAGAGGTCTTTCCCTATCGATAAAGATCAGATGTGATTCTTTCCAGCAGAATATCTATTGTACAAAGTGTGTGTAGGGAGTGTTGGAGAACCCTGGCGGGGTGATGGATGGGCGAGGTATTTTAGGCTCTCAACACTGGCCCCCTCCACGTTCCCAAAGGAAATCATTATGAATCATGGGTGAGAATGTTTTTACAGTAAACAGTAGCTGAGGAGCAGCGCAGCTCATAAAACACGAAGAGAAAAACTGCATAAGTGTGTGTGTGTGTGTGTGCGTGTGTGTGTGTGTGTGTGTGTGTGTGTGTGTGTGTGTGTGCATGTAGCCTCAGTCAAGGTCTCTCTCACTTCCCCCTGTACTAGTAGAATTTTTATGATGCGTGTACTACCGTGTGTCGGAATTTCTAGCTGTCAATCATAAGGCGTTTTATAGGATGCATCTCGCTTGGCTTATGCAAAATATAGTTCTCAAACTCACCGGGTTCTCACACACTGTCGATTTCTTTATCTTTATCCAGAACAATATGAAATAAAATCAATGAGCAGCTCTTTCTTTCTTTCGTTCTTTTCCTTAGAGGAAATGAGAATTCGTTGGCCTGTTTTTTTCTGTTATCTCTTCACACACACACACACACACACACACACACACACACACACACACACACACACACACACCTCTTCGTCTTCTCTGCTGTGTGGTAAGAAGGTGTGACAGCAGGGAGAGGACCTGCTGTACCGTGATTCTCTCCAGCTTTCACTGGGATTAAAGTGAGCAGTCTCACACACACACACACACACACACACACACACACACACACACACACACACACACACTGAAATCTGAACATATAGTTGCACCCATATTGCTGCACAGACAGTGTATACACACTAGGGATCTTAGAATTAATTTCTTTACTCGGATACTGTTCAGACCTCATAAAAAAAAATTCTGGCCTGAGTTAAAGATGAATGATGTTTATGTGGGACCCTGATCACAGGAAATGCTAAATAGAGGATGGAGCTAAATATATCAGATATTTCCGTAATTCTTTGCTTAAAGGAAGTGACATAGTTGTCAACTTCAGTGATTTATGACATATAGTATATTATACATACAATATAAAAAATATAATCAAGATTCCCAAAGATATTGTCCTGAAGCATGATATATGGTATGTTATGATAAATGGGGTTAAAGTATGTTATGATCATATTAAAAATTCATTTTCCAATTCCAAAAAAAAAAAGGTTTAACCCTTAAAATGAGGGAAAATATTTGATTTAAACATATATTTAAACTTTCTATCACTTCCTTATTATTCATTGTTATACAAACACTGATGATACCTTCCACGCTCTCGGAATAGTGTATTGTGATCAAATTTTGATCATTTTTTTATCATTTTTAACACCAGCCCTGGTGTAGCACTTGCTACAATCTGTCCCAATACTAAATCCTCCAAGCAATTAAATTTGAATGCGTGTAAGAGTTTTATACACGCAGGGTTATCGGGTGTGTTTCGGTACACTGTCTCTGCCAACGCCTGCTTCTCCTGCAGCTCGGAGTTGGCATGCAACAACCGGTCGACTCCTTAAAAGATAAGACATGACACGCTGACAGAACTAAGTGTGCGTAGCTGTGGCAAACTTTCCTGAGACGCTCATGTTCACAGCGTGTGCGTATGTGTGTGCGTAGGAGAAGAGCTATGCATCAGGAGCAGAGGTGCATGTGTACACTCTGAGTGCTTTTCTGTGTAGATGAAAATAGAAATGTTAAAGAGCTGACCGAGTAGGAGTAGAGGAGCTCTATAGGTATACAAAGAAAAAAAAATGTAAAGATTTATCTTAGATGTTGTGTTTATATGTGTGTGTTTCTTTTGGTGTGTATTACTGACAGCGCCCATATGCCAGGATTCAACTGTGGTGTTTTGCGTTTGGATTGTTACATGTGAAGCTGTTGAATGCCTCCTGAATCCACATGTGTGTGTGTGTGTGTGTGTGTGTGTGTGTGTGTGTGTGTAGGGTGTGCATATTAGAGTGGGGAGCAGCTGCATTTCCTGGAGCAGCCCCCTCAGCTCTATATTGAAGGAGTCAGACTCGGAGAGGGGGAGGAGGCCAAAAAGGCAGTGGGCCGGATTGCGGGAGGGAGGGGAGCAGAAATTGGATATGGTTTATGGGCATTTTTGGGTTTTTAATGTAAATATGAGTAGGGGGGAAAATATAGGTCCCAGGAAGCCTGTTTCCTGTTCAGGCTTAGCCCACGAGGTCAGCATGAGCAGAGGCAACAAATACACTTGTGGTGTGAAAAGCCCTAGAGCCACAGAAGCCCGCAGCTGGCTGGGGAATTAGCAAGGCCGACTGGCACATCTCTCTCCATCTTTCTCTCATGCTCTTTTCCTTTCTCCGCGGAAAAGGCTTTGTGGTGGAGGCAGGATTGAGAGCGGGGCGCCGCTGCTGTGTATGCAGTCTCTCCATTCATCAGAGCGCCACATCTGCCAAGCAACAAAAACCTCATTGGAGCCATCGCAGTCCACCCAAAGCAGCCCCGGGCGTCTGCCTAGGGGAGCCCGCACACTCGCTCACACTATTTTGTGCTTCTGGAATCATTTGCTGACCCGGGCCATTTTTATTCATGCCTAATAAATAAACCATAAGACAAAAAAAGAACTTCATAACAAACCAGCCCATGTATGTTAATGCCTGGATAATAGTCTTGCCAAATAGTGCATATTAATGCCCCCTGTAACTACACTGCAGGCTTCATTTATAAATTGTCAGTCAGTGCACGCTGAACAGTCGCACGTTTTCTTGCCAGGTCCATGTAGGAGTAATGTAGCAGTTGAAATGTGCTGTGTTTTTTATTCTTCTACCTGGATTTATACCTTTCTGGGCTGGCATGCAGTATATTCTGCGTCAGAAGGGAATGGAAAACTTGCACTATGGTGTATTTATTTCTGTGACTGTGCCTCTGGATATGATCTACGTGCTGTATGTAGGAGTATGTTGCAGAGTTCCAGACATAATGGACTGGCAAAAAGTGGCTATTTATTTGACCTCAGGTTGGAGTTTTCCTGCATTTAATGTGCCCTGTCTGTTCAAATCAGGTCTGACTGCCAGGACCATAGGCCTCAATAAGGATTGTGTGGATGTAAGTGTGCATACACACTCGTTTTAGTTCTCCACCTCATTACTACTTCTCCCCCCCATTCAGTTTGCTGGTTCCCTTTAAGCTCAGCCTCCCTTTCTGCTGCGACTCAATCAAACATGCTGTGTTTATTTAAACTGGGAGGTGCCAAGTGCTGTCAGGGAAGTGCATGAAGTGAGTGACTGCGGAGAGGCCGAGCCGTGGCCCTGCTGCCCTCGGAGCCGAAGAGTAGAACGTCGTTGGATAAAATAAACACAGCTTGACAATGCCCTCTCTGTGTGAAAGAAAAGGTCTCAGAGTGTGCAGTAAACAGATAGTACCCTTGTTAGGCAAGAAGCACAGGAATGAAGATAGAACAAAAAAGTGACACGGAGAAGGATGTTGAGTGGCCTGTGGTGCTTTTAAGAGGTTGTTCACTGGGTGCCGTTGATTCTGGGCTCTCCTCCAGTCAGTGGGAGAAGAAAAGTGCACCCTTTATGCCCCACACGTGCACCGCACCCCCGTCTAAGCACTAACTGGCAGCGTGACCGGTGGCACAGTGCCAGTGCCAACTGGGGTGGCATGGTTCTGAGTGGAAGTGCCATCTGCTCAGGGGACTGTGGGTATGGCGTACAGCGACGGCCATGCAGCAGGAGCGGCTTCTCTGACAAACAACTCGCGTTGTTCCTCGAAAGCTGCTTTCCTACAAGAAGCCATTAGCTCGCTGTTTAATCTTTGCCATTAAGAGGTTTATGAATTCAGTAATTCATGCCATTGAAGAGGGAGTCATGCCTATTGTGAGCAATTTCACTTATGACCAGAGACTTAATAGAAAGGATAAAATGTACATTGAATTACAGATTTGTGGTGATGATGTTAACTCCCTGTACAGGTCATAAAGTGCTGTTTTATTTAGAGTGAGCATTAGTTAGCATTAGTTAGCAGGGGAAAAAAGCTGTTGCTCTTTAATGCCATTCTGACTGCATGCTTTCTAGGATTGTGATTCTCAACTTGTGCATTTGCGTAAAGGACCAGTTTTTAATATACAGAGCCCATGAACAAATTACATTTGCAAGGAAAACATTGACAACCCCTTCAACCAATACCAGAGCTCTGGCTGAAAACTCACGAGTTGCCTTTTAAAGTTAAAAAAAAATAAAGTACAATGCTTAGAAGCTGTGTTCTAAATAGCTGGAAAATTTTAAATAAAATTTGTTCATAATTAGTCACAACCATTATGAATGACGGTTTTTATCATGTATAATGTATAAAGTATAATGTATGAAGTTGATTGCTACAGGTCTAGAAGCACTTTTAATTATTGCAAACTTTATAGCTAAGACAATAATGGTGTATTTCTTTAATTTTTTAAAATTAATTAAGTATTAGAAATTGAATTTTACTTCTAATTTACATCACGCTTGCTACCCTGAAATCACAGGCGTATAAAGAGACGGCCCACTGCCGATGGTCAGAGGTGATGTGTGTGTGTGTGTGTGTGTGTGTGTGTGTGTGTGTGTGTGTGTGTGTGTGCTATAAGTGTGTGTACTGGGAGCTGACTGAATGGATTAGACCAAGCTATGCCTCCATGCTCAGTGGGCCGAAGGCTGGCTCTCCGGGCTGTGAGCCTTCTCTGTCTCTCTGTGTTGGGGGATTAGTGCTGATTCTGTGCAGAGAAGGTCTGAGGTTAAGGCATCTTCACTGGGATGCTCATGCTTTGAAGCAGGCTGTGGGATGGCTTGCTGGAGGGAAAGATCAGATGTGAAGAGAATAGCTTAAGATGAAGGATCTCTGTAGGGTTTCAGTATGTGAGAATTTGGAGCAAGTTAGCAACTTGGTAAAATCATTTTTTGCCACTTTTTCTCTCTTTCACCTTTTAGTGGTCAATATATCAGTGCTAATGCAGGAGGAGTGTGGAGGACGTGGGTGGGGGGGGGGGGGGGGGATCGGCCTGGAGGAAAAGAATGAGATGTCTTTCTCTCACTCCCATTCTCCATCCTCCCTCATGCATTAAGGAACTGATATATTGACCAAACAGGTTAGGAGGATTTGGGAGCAGATACAGTGTGATGAAGAACACACTTTGGCTTGGATTTCATAAAAGACAATAGGAGTAGTCCACTGGGCCGTGGAGAGAATGTGGAGTGAATTTGTTAATGCTCAATAAAATAAGCTGACTGTAGCTCTAGGTTGTTTGGCCATGTCCCAAACCACATCCAGCTGCTTTAAACAGGAAGGATACTGGATTGTTGCACACTATTTACAATAGAATGCAATTTGTGACACAGCCTTTTTTTTTCAATTCTGTGTGTTCCAGTTGTTTTCTTTCTTTTGTTTTAATAAAACTCTACTTAAGGACATTTTTAGTGCTACACAACAGCTACATATCTTTATGACAGTTGATGCCTGTTAGTATAAGTCTTATAAATGCTTATATAGGTTTATGTAAGATATGATAAAGGGCTTCTGTAAATGTAATGTAGGCCTATGAACAACTGTCTTTGTAGTGTGTTTGAGTGAAATTTTTTACATAAGCTATGTGAGTTAACGCTCAGTAAGCCTCAGAGCGAACAGGAGAGCTTTCAAATGACTGCAAGCGGACAACAACTTTGTTGAAAAAAAACAGAATATTGTGTTATAAACTGCACTACACTACTCAATCTAGTCTCATCTCTACAGGATCACAAAGCTGCTGATTACTGAAGCAGTGATTGGAACTGGGCGGCCATTTTTGATGATCTTTCAGGAAACAAGACTGGAAGTTATGGGGGTTTGGGGGGGAAAAGCTAGACAGCTGTTTCCTATTAGCCACTAGTCACATGCTGCCTAACTGACAAGGAGACTATCCCGCTCCTATTTTCATTACTTCTCCCCCTCCCGTCCTGCATGGTGGATTTACAGACAGCAAGACAAAAAGAGGGGAAAGAAATGCATCCAATTACAGGGTCATCCCAATTTGTCCACTCATGTCAGCGCACCTCATTAGGACATGCCCCACCCCTAGGCCTCTTTCCCTTGTCCTCTTTTTCTCTCTCCCTCTCTTTCTCCGGAGTGTATAAACGTCCTGACGCTGGAACATGTGGGAGTGATTACAGCTGCTGGATTTTCTCATTGTTTGAGTGTGTTCTGTTTCGCTCTGCTGTGCGCTAGAGTGGTCGCTCTCTGTCTCGCGCCTAGCCTCTAATCCCTGTTGTATTTATGAATAGTAATGTTTGGCAGCCATTTTGGCACACGGGCTGCCAAATTAGTGCAATTTCTGTGCTTCTTCAGGACCGTGTTGTACTACAGGACTGCATTAAGTCTCTCTCTTGTTTCTCGCTCTGCTGTACTGTCTCACACACAGAGGAGGACAGTTCACTCTGTCCAAATGACACTGGGCAGGATGTGTCTCCAGTGCAGAGCCGCTAATCACATATCTGCTCTTCTCTTCGTGTTGATTGCCTCGCCTGCCTGAAGCAACAGGAAAGGACTGTATGACACAGAATTTCCTTTGTGGTCCATCACCTCTGACCNGCTGATTTTTGGAGTTGGCCCTCAAAAATGTCTGGCGATGTGTTTTCTTATGCTGTGGTGTTACTTTTCCAGAGAAAATCTCTTTCTCTCTCTCTCTCTCTCTCTCTCTCTCTCTCTCTCTCTCTCGTTCTTTTCCTTCCTCCATCTCTCATTCTTTCCTTCTCCTTTTCACCTCTCAGGCTGCAGGGTGGTAGAGTCTCTGCTCCTCATTAATGTCAGAGGCATTAGGGCTAGACAAGGATATGGCTCTAATTTGACATTTTCGGCATCTGTCTCCAATATCCCCTCGCCGAGGAGAAATCCGTGGAGAGGTAAAACAAAGGGGGGGCTCGACTAGATGGAGAAATTGCAGAGACGGCCTACGACACCTCTCATTTAATGCCAATCTCTTAGAGCAAATCTCTGACAGTCAGGGGCTGGGTCTGAAAAACACACACACAATGCAGAGTGAAGCTATATTAAAGCTTCAGTGGGTGCCTTAAGTGCATGCACTTATGAACAACAAAGTCCTCTGGAATACAGTGATATTGCTTATAAAAGAGTAATATTAGTTGAACAAAATAGTTTTATTTTCCCTCACCAGTTCACTTTTAGACTTCCTCCTGGTCCACATTTCCACCCTTTGTGAAATCTGTTTAAATGGAGGACTTAATATAAGAACTGCTGCCTAAAACAACGTACACAACACCATGTCACGCAAATGTGAAAATACAGGGAAAAAGTGTACTATTATTCTGACAGGAAAGCTTTTGCACATTTATACACACATTTATACACACTTGTTCACATTTGTAGGGTTTTTTTGTTTTTCTAATATTAGCATTAGCGTTTAGCTATGTTTATGTTAAACAGTGAAGCGGATGGTGCAGTTTATCCATTGAAATTCATTAATAAGCTAAAAACTGCTCTTAAGAGTTTATTTTCTTGAATACACGGCATGTGGTACGTTCCCTCACTTTCAGGTTTGGTAGAAGAAGTCAAATCAGGGCTTTCAGAAAACTCTTCCTAGTTAGACGTTATTAATCACAGTGTATTCTCACCAGTAGACACATTTGACATGATTCTGACCATTTCTTATTGTTATTGTATATGTAAATAATACGCAAAATAAATAACCCAGTCAGCACAGTTCTATCGGTTGTAGAAGGTTTTTCTCCTTCCAGCCCAGAGTTTCTTCCTGTAACATGCATATATTTAAATTTCACCCACACTAGATAGGTAGGTTGATGTATATGATTTCATCTTGCAGTAGAAACTCAGCTCTGCCTCTGCAGTGAAGCTGAGATACCCCGTGTTTAAAGCTGCCCAGCTTGTGTTACTTTACTGCCTGGTGTGAGAGAAGCTAGCATGGCACATCTGAGTGTTTGTCCAGCTGTGCAAATGAAGTGTCTCGAGAGCTGAAATGTATATGCCATTATCGTGACATAAGACGCCTTTGCTAAAGATAGGAAAAAATTGGTGGTATAATGGGCTTCATATGGGTTGCTTGTTATTTCTCCCAACTCTGTCTGTTCTTTTCTTTCCCTCTGTTTTCACTTTCCTTGCTGGACTGGTGTTAACATAACTGTAATTACAGAAAAAGCCAAAGCATTTCTATAAAAGTTACTGCAGAGACAAAAGCTATATTTAATCTATTGACAGGGGTTGTCCACACAACATTCATTTACATTTTATTTTATTTTTTATTTATCACAGCCTGGGTTTTTGTCTGGCCTTTTTCCTTGAAATTTCGGTGCGCGAAGCCCATTGGGTGAGAATCGAAATGTAGCGACTGAGCAGCCGTGGACAAAACCACATTCTTTGCTGTCGTATAGGTCAGGAGGGTATGAATGTGGTGTGGGTTGCAGATACTAAAAAAAGTATCAATATCACAATATATTCAGTATCAGTTTCTGTCTTTCTTTGCTAATATTGGACAGTAGATTTTGTTACTCGTGTTCACCTCCTATCACTTGGTACATATTTGATTTTTTATAAACACTGCTGGTGCCCTACACCCTATCCCATACAAACAACAAAGTGCATTATGGGTCTTCTGGGTACATCATTCGGGCTCTAATGTATTGGAGTGCAATGCTGGATTAAGTGAAGTGAAGTGAAGTGAAGTAACTTTGTGGCCAAGTATAGTGACCCATACTCGGAATTTGTGCTCTGCATTTAACCC
>CM074961.1:13396744-13406927 GCA_037577455.1 Pangasius macronema
CTCTCCCTCCTCTGAACATGTCCAAACCATCTTAATCTGGCCTCCCTAACTTTGTCCCCCAAACGTCCAACATGATTGTCTTCTTTACTCAGTACAGGAAAATATGTTGCGATTCTCTTCAGGGGTAATCACACATACACTGCAGGTTTGGTAGATGATAGTGCTAGTGATAAAATGCTGACAGATATTTTTTTTTACAATATTTCTATCCATTCATCATGTTTAGGAAAATCATTGCCATTTTTTAATCTACAAACCAGTTATGCTTGTGTTTTCCAGAGAGACCCAGCTTCACAAGGAGGCCCACCAGTGTGGTGGTGCTGGCTGATGAGAGTGTGGAGTTTCGCTGTGAGGCCCGCGGAGATCCTTTTCCCACCGTCCGCTGGAGGAAGGAAGATGGAGAACTACCGAAGGGGAGGTAAGGCTTCAATCCCTTGGGCAGCCTGGATCTCCCAGATACTATCATGTGCTCTTGAAGGCAGTTCAGAATGTGAAAGAGTGCTAATGCTCTTACTCTGCACAGTTTAACATTTTTTTTATGCTTGAGCACGCCTGATTCGGCTTTAACAGCTAATTATCCTCAGCCATTTGTGAGTTGAATCAGTAACGAAAGCTGAAAAACAGGCAGCGCAGTGACACTAGAGGGGATGTGCATGTCACTGGTTGTTGACCAGCTTTAAGTAGATGACAGAAATGTGATCTAGCATTCGAAAAGGATTTGAACTGTGTTTGAGTATATCGTTTAGATTTGTTTCACCAAACTTTGCCTTCTCTGTATAGGTACGAAATCCTTGAAGACCACACGCTGAGCTTGCGACGTGTAACTCCGGCTGACGTGGGCTCCTACAGCTGCCTAGCCGAAAACATGGTGGGCAAGGCTGAGGCTTCCGCTACGCTGACTGTGCATGGTGAGAATCCACACACACACACACATGCTACTCAACCCCCAACACACCTGCCACAGCACATGGAGGTAGCTGCAGAGCCGAACCTGCATGGGCAAGAAAATAAACCAAAGCTCAGCTGTTCCTTTGCCAGTCTCCTTCATCACTCAATCTCTGACATAGCATTGCCGCTGCATGACTTCATGTCCTAGCAGTGCCTTTTAATGGTAACTGATACAGCTTACACAGTTTGTAAGCAGCTTTGGATTTAAAGTTGGATTAAAAATTATGACTGAGTTTGGGTGCACTGGTTTTGTCTTTGTGTTTGCTGTGCTGAGCTCGCAGGCTTTTGGAGCAGGGGTTCCTAACCTCTCAGCACAGCCCAAAACATTTTTGACAGAGCAGTGTGTAGGCGGCATAGGGGAGGAAAGACAAGCCAGGATCTGTATCATGGAGTGGCATTCATGGGCTATTTTTAAATAAAACAAAGTTTTTCTTGATGCATTGGCTGAACTTTTAACCAACATTCGGATTTTACATTTGGTGGAACAAGGCTGAATTGTGTGTGTGTGTGTGTGTGTGTGTGTGTGTGTGTGTGTGTGTGTGTGTGTGTGTGTGTGTGTGTGTGTGGTGCTGTCATTTTTTTTGCTACGACTTTTAGAAAAGTGGAACAAATCTAGAACCCTTAATGGTTCTCCAGCCTATCCCCATGAGGAAACCCTTACAATGCATTGTTTCTCTATCATGAAGGGGTACTGAGTAGAGGTTCAACAATTGAGGATATCTTTGATGTTAAATGTAATTAATGTCAATTGCACAATTATTGGCACCTGTCAAAAATGAGCAAAAATGAATAACATGGAAGTGATATTTTGAGCTTAAACATAAAGACATGCCATATAGTTTTATTTTATTTTTTACGCCATACTTTGTGGTAAGTACTGTATTTTTTTCTGATTTCAAAATTATTTATTAATTACTTATTCAAATCTGCCTTATTAGAAGCTTGACTAGATTGAAGATGGTTCATATTGATTTGCTGGCATGCATGGTAATACTGGTGGAACACCCATTAAAAAAGAGAGCGAACATATTGAGAGCTCGTGAGCTGTTTTTGTGTCTGTTGCTCCAGAAAGCTTGCTGATCCAGAAATTTTACTTCACTGATTCATTGGTTAAAGAGCAGTCTCCCCACAGCCTGGTGACTGGTAATTTGTGTAGCCTCAAAAAGCCCACCATAGCTTTTGAAGCCATAGCTGAGGTACGCCGTGTCACTGGAGGTCACGGGAAGTGGGTTTTAGTGGCAAAGACCATTGCAACATGCCTGTGATCCTCCGGGAGAGCGTGGGCAGGAGAGGGACACGTTAGCAGAGCCCTCAGCTCCTCTTTGAAGAGAGGAAATGAGCTGGAGAGGAGAGCTGCTTTTCTATCACCCCCCACCCTCCTCCTCTTTTTCTTCTTCCTCCACCTCCTCCAACCCTCTGCCCCAATGACACCCAGCCAAAGACACATGGAGGGAGGATGGCCTAATTAAAGACAAGCCCCAGTCCCATGCTGGGAAAATAGCATGTTTCCAATTACACAGTCTAATTCCAGACTTGGGAAGCAGCAAAGTGGCAAGAGCGAATGCAATAGATAGAAAGAAGAGAAGGAAAGATGAATAAAGAGTCTGATTGTATGAACTGGAATGTCATCCAAACACCCTGTAGCTTTATTCTCAGTGCATTTTTCCCCTGCTTTACTAAGATAGTTGGTAAAAGTGGAATGAGACAGCAAGATGAGGGCGAGGGTGAAGAGAAGAAAGCCTAGCCTGGAGGAAACAGACATAACAACGCTGCTGTCTGACAAACAGCAATGATTATCTCATTTGGAGTGATACATGTAGCCAAAGTTGATGAAGATTACAGTGCCTTTGTGTGCATGCGTGTGTGTGTGTGTGTGTGTGTGTTTAGAGAGACAGCTCAAAGCTCCTGTGACTGCAAATTTAATTTTATGATCCTCGTATAATTAAATATAGGGTGCATCAGATCATCTGTAATTCATTGCAAAGTTGATAATGAAAGACTACCATTTGTTTAGCACACTTCATATTAAATTTGCTCTCTGTATGATATATAAAGGCTGGTGCAGTGTAATGCAGTTAGAATAATTGTTTTTTTCATGTACTTTGATTAGATTCAGTAGCTCTTCATACTGAAGCAACCCCACCATTTGTAAATTGGTACATTTCTTTCCTTTAAAAAATAAACACCCACAAGCCTTGCTTCAGCCTGATTGGAGCAGGAAGACATAGAAAGAGGGCTTTCCTCCACTACCCCCAGTCACGGTTGCCGCCAATCAGCGCTGGAAATCCGAACCAGCCATGTCATCCGCCGTTGAACAGCACAAAACCGGTGCAGATGTTTTTCTTCCAAATATCCCCACGTTCCTCTCTGCTTTCTGGTTTTCCATCACCTCACTCACTGTGGTGTGAAAAAAAAAAAACCTCTTAGGTCTTTTATGGCTGCCATAATTATTCTTCAGGCACCACTCTGATTAAAGTGCTCAGTCTGCTGGGCTGAGATTTTTGTGACCCAGGTGAGAGTGCAACATTGTCAATCTTGGTCCATTAAAACAACATTAGTGACAGTTTCATGTTCTAAGACTAGTTCTGGCCAGTTACTGTGTGTATATATGAGTAAGAGAGAGAGAGCAAATGTTTTAGTCCAACTGGAAAAGTATCTTTAAAGGAAATGAACTAGCCAACAGGAAGGGAATTTTACACACATATACTCACATGCAGCCCTTCTGCCTATGCCTTTATGTCCTCACTTGGGTGTCATAACTCTGCCCAAACACATCCCAGGGGTGAGACAGGGTCGTAACTCGAGCCTGCTCTCAGCCAAAGCTTTTCACACCTTCCAATGCAACACAGGTCCAATGGGTCTCATAGGGGGCTGAACAACCTGCGCCTTGTCTTGCGGTTTCCCTCTAACAGCCACCCTCCGACACAAGGCCTTTATCCTCCATGCCACCTTCACCCTGTATGCGCCAGAGGAGACAAACGCCCGTCTGTCCTCCCGGCACCCCCTCCGGATCACTCTATAAAGCTGCCAGAGAAATTCATGCCCCGGGCCTCACTTATTTCAATAAACATACTTTACACATCACGGATCACATGCCACAGTTCCAGCGTGAAACAATATAAACCAGGGGAGTGCCACTGAAGGGCTGCTGGCTTATTGTGTCATTTTAACACTTTTTATGTATGATTTCTTTGTTATGCCCGAGTTTACCATCGATTAAGAAGTCCCATACGTGGTCTTATAGTCCCACAGAAAAACCAAATCAACACATCTGACCTCAGCCATTCATTTATTTTGCTTTAAGTACAAGCACTGTATACACTGCGTCTACATCTTAACCATACATTGTACCAGAACAAGGGACTGGCTATGACATTAGTCTGGCCTACAACACCCTCTTGACTAACTGCAGAACTAATAAGGCTCGGAACGAGTAATGGAATGTCCGCTTTCCTGCTGCACTGCACTCTGGGAGCAGGGCATTGACCTGTTTGATGTCTGCTGTTCACATATTAATCAAATGGTTCACTTTAAAAACATGTCCACATAGGGAGGGCTGGGTCAACGGCCTCGTTTCAGGCCAACAACAACAAAGATCTTGCTCTTGATCTGTCACCCCTACAGGCACACGACATCATCAGTGCTGTTTGTGCAGTTGGGACGTCGAGGTTTCACACATAGTACTTGCATCAACTTTCCAGAGTTGCGGGATAGTAGAAAAGACATTGCCATGCAGGGCAGTTGCAGTAGCACGAATCATTGTCTGTTTGGATGGTTGAATGTGACTTCAACATCTTTGGTGTAATTTAAGGAGAGAGATACTGAATGGTACATGATAAGTGCATTATTGAATCTGAATTTGTGAACACTGAAAAAGTGACTGTCTAAACACAAATTTACGTCATTTGGCAGACGCCCTTATCCAGAGCAACTTATATTTTATCTTATTTATACAACTGAGCAGTTGAGGGTTAAGGGCCTTGCTCAAGGGCCCAGCAGTGGCAGCTTGGCGGTGCTGGGGATCGAACTCGTGACCTTCCGATCAGTAGCCCAACAGCCTAACCACTGAGCCACCACTGCCTCCAAATAAAACTACTTTGAATTTCAGTGAGGTTAGCTCAAAACTAATTCGTACAAATGTGTACAAAATGTGTACAAAAGTGATATATTTCATGAATTCATGATACAATATGCTGTGTGGCATGGTGGCACAGTGGGTGCATCACAAATCCACGGATCCTGGTCTTCCTGTGTCCACTTGGGTTTCCTTTAGAGTTCTCAGGTTTCCTCCCAGTTCTCAAAACATGCCAGTAGGTGCCTTGGCTACACTAAATTACGAATGAGTGTGTATGGTGCCTTGCAGTGGACTCGTATCCCATTCAAGGTGTGTTCCCACCTTACACCTAGCATTCCCAGGAGAGGCTCCAGATCCACTGCAACCCTGACCAGGATAAAATAATGACCAAATGAATGAAAGAATGCTATATGCTATTATATGAATATAGTATGCTCTGAATTCTCTGAATGGTGTTTAAATTTCGTTATTAAGAATTCAATGGATTTTACAGTTCAGATCTTTGTCTCTTCTTTTTTGGTATTAGGGTCACACCAATAGCGCATATGTATAAATGTGTGTGTCTATTTTACACCAAACAGTATACAAACATTGCTATTCAATATTAATTTCCTTGATGTGTCTCCTAATTCATAACATGTTCTATATTTGGTGTGTTTTTTTTTCTCTTCTCTCTTTTAGTTATGTCTGGTAAGTTATCATCCTCCACCCATCTACTCTAGAGGTAGTGACGGGAACTGGTCGATTCCCGTCATAGTCCCATCATCATCTTCCATCTTCCATAATATGTCTCACACTGAGCTGCTCTGAACAGAAATAGTGCTGATCATACTAATGGGTAAATCAAAAAATGTATCTGAATAAGAAAGGTAAAAGTGATTTTTCTCCTTATTTGTGATCTGAAGTTATACTTTCATTGTGATTGTGTCTTACATATTATCCTAGCTTCCTTTATATCTATTATTAATTGAATAATATACAATATAATGAATTAACATCATATTGTGTTGTGTTGTGTTGTGTAGTGCCCCCTACGTTTGTCATTCGGCCCCGCAACCAGGTGGTGGGTGTGGGCCGAACGGTCACGTTTCAGTGTGAGGCGATGGGCAACCCACAGCCGGCCATATTTTGGCAGAGAGAGGGCAGCCAGGTAAGAGGTTTTATACCCACCACCATGCTCCATCTCTCAGAGCCAGCTTTTCTATCACTTATACAAATCTTTCATCCACTGATAGATTCATTAGTATCATTCATTCATCAGTATTGAAGGATTTCCAATTCTAGAGTATTGGTGGAGTATTTTGAGTATCTTATTTCATTCATGTATCACGAAATGGGTTCAAGTTAAATACTCTGGAATTGCAAGAAATATGTGTAAGTGACCTGATTATTCAAATGACACACATCTAAAATGGGTCACTTTCATTCATCTTACAGTTTATACTAACACTGTACTGTACTATACTATCAGCTGTAAAACAAAAACAGACGTTTTATTAGCATCTGAGAGTGGGTAACGAATAAATCCTTAAACACACAGATTTAGGTATTTGAAAGAACACTTGCTGTTTTTATCCATATTTAACTGTAAGTAGTGTGTGAACTGCAATAGAATGCTTAAAATGCTTTTTGTTGATAATAAAAATCTAAAATCTAATACAAAATTGTAATCACAAATCACAAATTTTAATTCAAGGATGCTTTATTTAAACTGGAGACAAACTGTTTCATCTGCTTGAATTATTTTGATAAGCTCTGACTATCCTGTTTGCATGCTATTTAGTATATTAGTATATTATTATATTATTTGATACTTACAATTTATTGTATTGTGGTTTTTTTTTCCATTTTTGTTTAATTGTGTTTAAAGACTAACCCTTTTGCTTGGCATAGAGAAAATGTAATCAGGCAGAAAAAGGCACCGAAGCTCCCAAACTTTTACTCTTCTGAAGAAATCCAGATTCTCTAAATATGCTGGTTGAATAACACCCCACCTTCTTCCACTTGTACACTGGTGTTGCATGGATGCATTTGCATACTGGAGTCTGATAGGCTCTTATATTTTATGACGCAACAAGCCTTGCGTCTCATATGTTCAGATATTCCAAAGATTTCCAAAAATGTGGCATTAAATACATTCTCATGAAATGTTTTTTTAATCATAAAAAAACATGCTTTGGAAAGTTTAGAAGTGACTTTATGTTTTAAACATGTTTCTGTCTTCTCTCCTCCCCGCTGTTCTTGCACTGGCAGAACCTTCTCTTCTCCTACCAGCCCCCGCAGCCCTCCAGCCGTTTCTCCGTCTCGCAGACAGGCGATCTCACCATCACAGACGTGCAACGTGTCGATGGAGGACAGTACAGCTGTCAGGCACTCAACATCGCCGGCAGCGTCATCACCAAGGCCCTGCTGGAGGTTACAGACGGTGAGGGAAAACACACACACACACACACTGCAGTAACTGCTGGTAAGAAATGTAATTAAGACAATGGGGACGGAAATGGTGTTTTTTTCCCAGCAGTGAGGAGCGTGTGTGTGTGTGTGTGTGTGTGTGTGTGTGTGTGTGTGTGTGTGTGTGTGTGTGTGTGTGTGTGTGTGTGTGTTTGTGGATTGTAATTTGGAATCCTGGTGGCAGAAATAAAAGACTGCAAAGTCGTGGCACAGGAAATGATTTAATTATCTATTTGGCATTGTGGGAATAGTTGGGTCTTTGCCATTGTGCCATTGTACAGTAGCGAATGCTCTGTGGAGTTTATGCTTACTGGCTTTTTGGGCTGTATGCTGGTCATACTGCATTTCCCTTGCCTTCTAATGGTTTTTGGAGTAAACAAGACATCCCTGAGGCTCAGGCCTACTGGTTTAAAAATACTCTGTTTCCATAGCAACTGGATACACAAAGACTCTCACTGTCCCACTGTCCTTGTCTTTGATTTCCTCTTACCAGTGTACTCTTTGTTATAAAGACAGACACACACACACAAAAAAAAACACCCATAATCATTTTAGGTATCAAGCATGGTATCCAGCTGACCCTGTCTCCTCTTCTTTCCTGGTTGGCAAAAATGATCACAACACTTATTTAAAAAGCTAAATTAAAAACCCTTCAAGGTCCGTGAAAGTAATTACACCTGCATAACCAGCATCAAAACAGACTGGACGTGTGTGTATGCGTCCAGGCGATGTACATACATTAGTTTAATGAACATAATTGCCCAGGGTGGTACCAGGCAGAGCTTGTCTAGGTGGCAGAAGAAGCGCCAGATTCCGCATGCTTTTTGGACGGTGGGTAATGATATGGAAATTTTAATGCTCTCTCATTTGCCGCACAGACATACGCAGGCACGAAATGGAACTCCCGTACTCGGTGTACACTCAATTACACTTAATGGAAATGAAACAAGGATGGAGCGTGTTTGATTGAATCTAGTCAAGCACTCAGCGCTGCGTGCTTCCTCCTCCCTTCCCCCATGCTTTTTCTTCTCTGAGTCTATGTTAATAATCACCAGTCTCTGCCTCGGGCTATTTTTCAGGTGTGACCCCCACCCCTGCAACCACAACCTCCCCCCCAATATACCACCACCTTTGAGTCATAATGTTTTTTTCTGTTTCCTCACTGATGTAGGGAAAGTAAAAGCCTGCTGTATAAATGAGATTTTTTTTTATTAGTTGTTCTGACGTTATTTGGTGAAGGCCAGATGATTAGACAGATGCTGGAGGGTTTTTAGAAACCTAATTTTGCCTTTTTCCTCAGCTCATCTTATTTACTTCACCCCATTTCTTCTCCTGGTGGTTTTTTTTCCTGTTCTTGTTATCGTCATGCTTTTTTCATTCTTATTTTTCCTTTGCACAATAGTGGTCTCAGATCGGCCTCCTCCGGTGATTCGACAAGGTCCAGAGAACCAGACCATAGCTGTAGATGGGACGGTGTTGCTGAATTGCATAACATCTGGAACTCCTGTTCCAACGGTGCTCTGGAGGAAGGACGGGGTGCTTGTGTCCACCCACGACTCTCGCATCTCCCAGCTGGACACCGGAGCTCTGCAGATCCGCTATGCCAAAGTAGGAAGATACATTTTAATGTCATTTCAGTGCACTTTTTCCACAGCCACACAATACACTAATACCACAATGCATGATGTACTTACAGATGGCATTCCATCCTTCATGAACTCAATTTAACAACTACTTCTCCTTCACAGCAATCTGCAAAATTGCCTCTAATAGCCAAGCTGACACAACCTCTTTTCCTCTGCAATCACTATTGTCTCTTCACTCTGCTGAAGTGGATTTGTGTGTAAAATCCATTTTTATGCAGAAGCACTTCATTTCACAGTGGTTTTTGTGTTTGTGACACACAGCTCAGTGATACAGGAGTGTACACTTGTGTGTCCACCAGTCCCAGCGGGGAGGCATCTTGGAAAGCATACCTGACTGTGGAAGGTAATCTTTATCTCCTACCTAATAGTGTACTTACTGAGCTGATACAAAGCATTTGTTTGTCATTTTTGGTAGTAGAGTTCACTCATACAGGAATTTCCCTACATGAAAGCTTTGCTATCTTGTAAAGTAGCCAGTGGCAAAAGCAGAAATCTGAAATCAATGGCCTGATTTCGAGTGTGTTTGAAATTAACATGTGTTTGATTTGGCTTTGTCAGAGTTTGGAGTGGCGGTCCAGCCTGGCAGACCCACAGACCCAAACCTGATCCCCAGTGCTCCCTCCAAGCCCGAGGTGACAGATGTTACTCGAACCTCTGTCACACTGACATGGAAGGCCAACGTAAATGGAGCCACACCCACGTCTTATGTCATTGAGGCCTTTAGGTGAATAGAATATGTTTTTTTCCACTTGAATGAAAATGGCATAAATGTCACTGGTTATGAGGGTGACTGAGATTCACTGAGCATCTGCTTATAATTTGAAATAGCTTTTTTTGTGTTTTGTATCTTACTACATCTGCAGGGCTTACAGTCACATTATTTTCAAACAGTACTGTATAGATTCATATGATTGTGATGGAAAAATATCAGCGAGAATCAAGGGCAAGGTGTACAAGACAGTGGTGAGAGCGGCCATGCTGTATGGTTTTGAGACAGTGTCACTGAGGAAGAGGCAGGAGTCAGAGCTAGAGGTAGCAGAGCTGAAGATGTTGAGGTTCTCTT
>CM074961.1:13407027-13432830 GCA_037577455.1 Pangasius macronema
GCAGAAGATAGGGATAGGTGGAGAGTGATGATTCGCTGTGGCGACCCCTGAAGGGAAAAGCTGAAAGAAGAAGAAAACTGTATAGATTCATATGTCATTGTACTGTGTTTATTGTATTTGTAAAAAAAAAATTTTAATTGCATTGTGTGCATTGTAGCAAGCAATAAGTCCGTATGGGGTCTTATTGCTTGTGGGTTTGCAGTGTCCTGCTTTTGTTAAATTCTAATATAAACTTGTAATACCCACAACATATACAGTTTATTGGTGTACTATACATTAATATTGTTATAAAAACGGATGGAAAACTGATGGCTGTTGCTATGGGTTCATCATTCATTTTAGCGTACCAAACACTGTTAAATGGAAGTTTACTGGAGCCAGTAATTTGCATTTGCTACTTTATCTGGTGATAACTGCTTTGCAAAAAAATTGATAAAATCTCAATTCAAATGTCAGTGGTCGCCTGCTTCTGTTGCTGGAATGGGAAATGAAGTGTTTATAGATCCATGAAAATATCTTGCATGCTGCACCGTGCCCACTATGTACATGTTTTCTGATGAGATGACAGTAAAAGTTGAAATTTTCTCCCTTCTCCCTTACATTGTAATTCTAGCCATGCATCTGGGAGTAGTTGGGTGACTCTTGCTGACCACGTGAAGACTGAATCGTTCATGCTGAAGGGTCTAAAGCCGAGTGCTGTGTATCTTTTCCTGGTGCGGGCAGCCAATGCTTACGGCTTGAGTGACCCCAGTCCTATATCAGATGCCATACGAACACAAGGTGATTTTCTAGCATTGTCATCTTTCCTCTCTTCTGTTAATGTAAGAGCTGAGATGAGAACAGGCTCAAACACACAAAGATTTATTAATTGATATTTGATCTACACCAAGTGCAAATAGTTTTGCTTTTGGTCACTGCAATCTTTATTTTCATTATTTTGTTGTTTCTGCAGACACTCCTCCCACCATACAGGGAGTGGACCACCGTCAGATCCAGAAGGAACTGGGGGATGTTGTGGTTCACCTGCACAATCCCACCATCCTCTCATCCTCCTCAGTTAGATTGCAGTGGACGGTGAGTGACACAACCAACCTGGCTTCCACTTCCATTCATTACTCATAGTTACATTTCACGTCAGTGCTTTTGTGAGTGTGTCTGTATACGTGCCTCCCCTAAAGTGTAACAATTACCAGTTTGGGAGAATGCGGGCTAACACGCATTTCCTTAGAGAGGAATGTCATACTGTAGCTAAACACTCTGTTCTGCATACATGAGCTAATATGCCCTCTATTGGCTAGTGTCTGCCTGATTGATATGGAACAGGATCATGGGTCATCCTTTCCACCCAGACAGAAGGCCAACTAGTCTCTGGCCATGGATGGATTGTCAGGATTCAAATTCTTGAGACACCAACAACAGGGCGAATGCTTAAAATATTGCGCCACTCATGAGGCCCTGCTTGGCTCTGCTTCTCTTCTCTGTCAATTCTCTTCTTATACATGTAAACATCCCTATTAAACCAAAAGGCTGTCAGCAACACCCTGTGCTTTGTTATTGTAGACCATGTTAGTCATGTCCGCTGTGTTCAGCAGTGTTTTCAGCAGTATTAGTGTAACGGCCGGTGCTTTACAGATAGCCCACTGCAGGTCCTCTTAACGCATACCCACTTGTGGCCTAGTTGGGACCACCTGTGCTGACAAAATGAGTTTTTATCAGCACAACCTGGAGAGTTTGTTTAAACATTCTCAAGCGGCCTCTGCTTCACTGCCTGTCAGCCTTTCCATGGCCCACGGACACGAGTTCATCATGATGAATGAGGTGACATAAACATACGTCAGAGCAGCCGTTCCAAACTCAGACACAGAATGTAAATAGTTTAGCAGTGTGAGTGGGGGTGTGGCCAACCCCCTTGAGAAATCTGGCTGGGCCTTTTTTTGGATGTTTGAAAGGAAAGGAAAGGAAGCTTCTCTTCTCATTAGCTAGCAGTGTGTTCTGTTGATAATATATGGCCGTGGTTTTGTTCCCAAAGTGCCACAAAAGGGAGTGCGGGCTTCTTCAAACGGTTTCATATTGCACAAAGCAGGATCGAATGCTTTAGCATTTTTTATACCCCTGTTGAGCTGGAACAGCTGGGTACAGATGAGAACCAATAACCACATACCACCTTGCAACTCCCTGAATGGAAGTGTATCATGCTGCTTGCCCTCTCCTCCTTGAGTATGCTGGGATTGTTGAACGTGCACCGTGGCGGTATGCTAACCAGTCGCAGTGTGAGAGGAATCGGGAGCTGTTGGTGATAGTGATCTCATGCTGTGGTTTTGCATTGAGGAGGGGCAATGGGACTCCGTCTGAGCTCTTCCACATGCACATACCCTCGTAGACTACAGGATAATCCTGTCTTTGCAAGCCGCCAGCCCGCAGCGGCTCAAGGCCATGTTATTTATCAGAGCTGAGATTGCTGTTTGCATGCACATGTGGTTTATAATTATGCCCTTCTGGACAGGATCCTAGCATAGGTCTGTGAGAACAGGCTTCAAACCAGAGGTTTCAACAAATGAATCGTAAATAAAAGGTTTTTAATAAGAGTTTATTGCACTCACTGAAGTTTTTTACCATCTCATATCTTATTTAGTCATTATCCAGTTGTTACATCAATATGTATGCAGAAAAAGTTGTGTTGTGTTATGCCAGTGTATTTAATATATTGAATCTTGAAATCCTTTTTTTTTTGTAAGCCTAGTCCGAAACATTTGATTTAATGCTGCTCCTCACTCAAGAACAATGCACTTAAATGCAAATCTTGTAACTGTGACACACTTCTGTTTTCAGCAAACTCCAGACTGCATGTGCAAATCCTGTGCAGCTGTCCAAATAGCGCAATATCGGCATTAAAGCCTCACATAACTGATCTTTAAATATGCCCCATGTTGTAAAACCTGTCACTGAAGTGATGAGTGTTTTTATGTTATATTAGTCATTTTGACTCTATGTGTGCTGTTCTCTTCCCTTTCTGTAGGTGGAGCAGCAGTCTCAGTACATTCAGGGCTACAAGGTCATGTATCGGCCATCAGCGGAGTCCGGTGAGCCGCGTGGTCAGTGGGGAGTGTTTGAAGTGCGCACTCCTGGCGAGGACGGTGCTGTTGTACCTCAACTCAAGAAGGGCATCACTTATGAATTTAAAGTGCGACCATTCTTCGACGAGTTCCAGGGAGCTGACAGTGAAGTGAAGGTGGTCAGAACATTGGAGGAGGGTGAGTGCAGTGATGAGCAAACAAGTTCAAGCCCTTTGTGAAGGAGCACTGCAAAGTCAATTTTCTCACAATCATTCTCACTCATCAAGCATTGCATTTGTTATTTACACACCACTAACTGGCTAGATTAGACTGCTCATCATTATTCCAGCTCATGCCTTATCGGCAGCAGTGGAGATGCCTTGTGTAATAAACTAGAAATGCAGATGATGCATTTTGTGATGATATCACTAACGAGGCTAGCGCAGAGGTCATCTAAGGACCAAATGAGGTGGTTTTATGCAGTAAATTTGTGTGCGTATGTTCTAAACCACAGTTGTTTTGAAATTCTTGTGGTGAGTATATTAAACATCATGTGCCATGCATTTCAGCTGTCCAAAGTACAAATTGTGTAGCTAATCGTTTAGCGAATTCTTCCAGCTAGGCCTAGCCTTGGCCCGCTGGCATCCCTGCGGTATGAATTATAGTTAAGAACAAAGTGACGAAGGCAAACTGCTCAGCCTGAAGGCAGACTGACTCATTCTGATTACACGCATGCCCTGCAGCTTTCTACTTAATTCTTCAATTCTCTAATTCTCCAGAAGAATAGGCAGCAAATTGAAATCCTCCAGACATTTCCTGATGTCAAAGATACATATTTGCACTTTTTATGTGACCCTTAAGGCCTAGAATGTCTGCAGATAATTGTAGAGACTGTGTGAGTGCAATATGAAGTTTTGACTCCAGCAATCAAAAACTCTGCAAGGAGACTTAAAGCAGTTTCACTGTGGGGTGGAGGAGCAAAGGCTCATTACTTAAAAGAAACTCACAGCATGAAAAAAAGTGTGCCCTGAAAGTTCCTTCATCAATTTTGGGTTATGCCTCTGCAGTCATGACAATTCTAGCTAGGAAAAGGAAATGACAGACTTGTATCTTAAGGCATGGTGGTCCATCTGATGCAATAGTCTGGAAACTGGGGCCAAAAGGAATGTAATAAGAAAAATAAGTTGGCTAGCATTAGTTTCAACTGGATATTTTTTCTCCCACATCAAAGCTCCCAGTGGCGCCCCACGTGGAGTCACCGTCACCAAAAGCGACACCAATGGGACAGCCATCCTAGTCGCCTGGCAGCCACCTCCAGAGGAGGAGCAGAATGGAGTAGTCCAGGAGTACAAGGTAACACAAGGACATCACTGCTCTCAGACCACAGACCGTGCTATATAGTGTAGGTATTGGAAGTGTAGGAAGCAATCAAATCCAACCGAAGCGATATACAGACCCCTAGTGGCAGAACTGATCAAGTGGTGCTTTAAAAGTAAATGAGTGGCTTGCTTACTAGTATTAGTTTTATTATGAGTGAAGTGTTTTATTAACTCTAATTAGAGGACTGGTGGATGATAATCATGGCTGAATATTTCCCTAGATATGGTGCCTAGGAAATGAGAGTCGATACCATGTCAACCGTACCGTGGACGGCTCCACTTTTTCCGTCGTCATCCCCAGTCTGTCACCTGGCATTCGCTACAGTGTGGAGGTCGCTGCCAGCAATGGAGCTGGACCAGGGGTCAAGAGTGATGTCACCTTCTTTCAGCTGGGTTAGATTACACATTCTTCATATGTCTTTGATTCTTAACTGCCAAATGCAGCAAAATTCTGTACCAGTTATTTATTTGAGAAAGCTTGGAAATCATACATTGGTTTATCACTGGGTTATTAGCTACAACTATTTGTCTCTCTGTTTTGTAATACAATTATTGAATGTAGCACAGCTACAGGATCACAACTGTTGGTGCCACACACTACCTTGTCACTGCCATATTAGCGTGAGTGCTATGCTGAGAATAGCCCACCTCCCAAATATTATCTGGTCAACAGTTGTCTTATGGTGGTCCCATTCCACTGATTTACAGTGTCTTGGATAAGTATTAACACCCCCCCCCCCCCCTTCCCATTTCCCATTTTGTGGAAATATGGATGGAATTCATTTGGATTATATGTCATGATTCTACACAAAACAGCCCATACTGTTGAAATTGCATTGACTCATGGTGGTGAATATGTATGCAGCTAACAAACATACTTATGTATATAACGTTTTACATTTTGCAAATTAAAAAGTGAAAAATCACAATTAAGTCCATTTCAGTTCCAGTTTGTAAGACTACACAATGTGGAAAAGTTCAAGTGGGGTGTAAATATTTGTGCAAGGCTCTGTAGCAAGTAGAGGCGGGTTGATATAGTGTGTATACACTGGCTGTGCAGTTTATATTATGTACAGTTTTAGCAGGTTTGAATTGTTGCTGTTTGCAGGTCTTTATAGCCTGGCATTTACAACACTTCCTGCAATTTTAATCAAGTCTCAGATAATTCAAGCCTTGCTTATCTGTTCTTTTGCAGGTTACACAACTAATACAACACACACACACACACACACACACACACACACAGAGCTATTAAACTAGAACACTTTCGTTCTGTAGTACACAATTGAGTGTTGTTACCTTGAAGCACTTATCATTGAGTTGCCATTATGTATTTATCAACTCTTTTATCTGGTATGTTTAATCAGACCCACTTATGTTTTAGGCTGTGAGTGGAAACACTTTGTGTTCTACATTTCCATCTGACATAAAGATTCATATTAAAGGTTCTCATTCATGTTTATTATCTACATGCCTTTTTGCAGACTCATCTGGCCAGATGTGGGAGAGTTTCGATGACCAGGACACTTTTTCCAACATCTCTGATGTGGTGAAGCAGCCTGCTTTCATCGCAGGCATCGGCGCCACCTGCTGGGTGGTGCTCATGGTCTTCAGCGTATGGCTGTATAGGCACCGGAAGAAGAGGAGCGGCCTCAGCAGCAGCTATGCTGGCATTCGTAAAGGTGTGTGGCTGGCAATCTTAATGCTGTAATTACTTAAAGTAGGGTTGCTGTTGGTGCAGATTACATCAGAAATGTAATAAACGTTAAAAATAATGACAAAAATGTATTATTTGATTTGAAATATAAATGGAAGTGTTATTACTTTAACCATAACATTGTATCAAATTAAATTACAAGTGGACGCACACCCTATTCCTCTTAACCCTATTGGTTTAATCGACTGGTCTTGATTTTAACTTCTAATTTGTTTGGAATGAAAATGTTTAGCTATTTAAGGATGGGATTGGACACCGCTTTTTCAGCCTAATCTCTGAATCCTAAAACAGGTGTATTACTGTGTTAAGGCCATTACACCCTCTGACAAACAGTACCCTTGGCCAGTATTCCTATCCACCACTCACTGCTCAGACTGTATTCTCTCAGATATATTTATAGCTGATTAAATTCCTTAGCCATTATTCCACTGTAGAGCTTCTGCACTCAGAAGATAACAGGTCCACTTACACTTGGACACAGTTTAGCATGGAACACTTACAAACCACACTCAATTCACATTTCTGTACATGGCTAGAGAACTGTGTTTAGTGCAGCAGAACCTGAGCTGGCTGGCTTAATACGACCTGAAGTCTTTCAGTTCATTCAGTTCATGCTGTCATCAAACAAGACAGTGGATGAAACACATTACTGTGCTAAACATGATGTTAATCAATAAATTGGAATCAGAATCAGTATTAGAAACAAAAACAGAATCATTATTAGAGTAACAGAATCTTTATTAGACAGAATCAGAGTGAGAATCAGAATCAGAAACAGAATCCAAAACAGTCAGAATTAGTATCAGTATCAGTACCAGAATCAATATTAGAAACAGAATCAGTATTAGTATTAAAGCAGAATCAGTATCAGAAACAGAATCAGTATAGGAATTAGAATTAAAAACAGAATAAGAATCACTATGCTCGTCAGAAACAGAGTCAGAATCAGTATCAGAATCAGAATCAGCATCAGTATTGGAAACAGAATCGATATCCAAAACAGAATCAGAAACAGAATCAGAATTAGAATTAGAATTGGAATCTATATCAGAAACAGAATCAGAATTAGAATCATAATTAGAATCTGTATCAGAAACAGAATCAGAATTAGAAACAGAATCAGAATTAGAATCAGAAACAGAATCAGAATTAGAATCAGAATCAGAATTAGAATCAGAAACAGAATCAGAATTAGAATCAGAATTAGAATCAGAAACAGAATCAGAATTAGAATCATAATTAGAATCTGTATCAGAAACAGAATCAGAATTAGAAACAGAATCAGAATTAGAATCTGTATCAGAAACAGAATCAGAATTAGAATCAAAACCAGAATCAGAACTGTTTATTCACAAAGTACAAATCTAAATTTGTCTTGATGCTGGAGTCAACAACAGAGAATACAATTCACTCAATATACAATATGCGATATGCTATACTTATACACAATATACACAGCATCAAATAATTTTACAACAAACAGTGTCAACATACAGTCACTGACAGTGAAAATCATAACTCCCGTGCAATATAATTATTGTTTATTGCATACAGTGTACATCATCACTGTCACGTCTAAAGCCTGATTTAGCAACACACCAGGTGGAGAAAGTAATTGTAACTGTAACTGTTCACACAAGTCCACGGAATGGCATGACACATCAGCAGTGAATGTTCATCCCACTGTGCAGAAGAGACTTCTGTTAAATATGACTAGCAAAGAGGCTTTTTCAAACTGCAGAAAAGCTACAAACATGAAATGGCTGCACGCTTGGAAAAATGCATACATCCCCATCTGAAAGGCCGATCACGCTGCATTTGGTCCCACCATAGTAATTTAATTTCTTTCATTCCATCATGGTTAGTGTAATCCTGCTTCTCTGGTACTATCTGGCGTGACTGCTGTCATCTGCTTTCATCCTGGAATTGCAAAAAGCAGCTAGACTGATAACATGGTGAAAAATAATAATACAAAAAAAAAAAGTGTTAGGGTAATCTTTCCAGCAGAGCTCAAAAAAGCCTGACGATCAGAGGAGTAGCACGTCAGAGACAGCACTGACATTCACAAGCTGACATTTGGAAGGGGTTTGTGTGCGTGTGTGTGTGTGTGTGTGTGTGTGTGTGTGTGTGTGTGTGTGTGTGTTGCTCTGCTTTTGTATTAGAAGACTGTGGATGAAGGGAGGGGTAGAGTTAGAGGGATGCAGGTGTAATAGTCACTTGTCAGGATGTTTGTAACTACATTTGGACAGTGTTTTATCTCATTTCCTTTAAATGTAGCATAGATTTGCTTTTACACACGTGCCAGCATTTTGCAGCTTTTTTGATCCCTTGCTAATGCGGTATGGGAGACGTCTGAAAAGTACAAATTTCTGCTTGTTCAGCTAAAGCCGAAAAGCCCATTCACTAGAAGGAAAGGTGGGGTTACTATTGCTTCACTCCAGCATTTTCAACCTGGACTTATTAAATCTTGTTCTTTGGACAGTAAAAAAAAAAAAAGTAAATGGACGAGGTGGCAGTTACGGTGTCAGGGGCTCCTAGTCTAGAGGTTGCGACCCCATGTGAGGTCACTTTTGTAACTGGAGTCATAAGAGAAACACACAATCTCCTCTTTTGTTCATTAATTTATTTAATTTTGTGAATAATGCTCTATGAAGACAGATTTTGTGTGCTACTATTTTGAAATGTTAGTCAAGTGCACAAGCTATTTTAGTCTTTTTTTTTTTTTTTAGCTATACTAATATGTCTCACTAGCATACGAGTTCAGCAATAAAAATGGTCACATGTGAAAAACATTAACTGTATATGGACTTACAAATGTGACAGTGAGAAATGAAGAGAAACCAAAATGCCAAGAAAATTCACAATGTCCATTTGGGTTTGTTTGGCCAAGAAGTTTTATGAACCTTTCTTATTGTTCTTACTGTTTAGAAAAAAAATCCAATAAACCAACAAATATGCTAGGCATGTTAGAATTGCATGGTAGAATTCTGTTTCTTCTTTATTCGTGCCAGAATCTCCAGTTGAAAAATTCTTGGTCTGCCCTGCTACCAGCTGCCAAAACGCAGGTCGATCTGGTCAAACTATTAGACCCTCTTTGCCAGATGGTAAATGCTGGTAGAAAAGAAACATTTTCTTAATTACTCCTCCATCTTAGACAAGAAAATAACACAACAGTAAGGCAACAGTAAGAAAATCTTAATCTTATTGTTTAATGTAGTCAAGAAATGAGATAGCTGGAAAATATCATTGTATGGCAAAGATGGATGGTCTAGCAGTTTGAGCAGCTCGGCCTGGGTTTTGCCAGCTTTTCAGACCAAGCTGGATTTATCAGGGTTGTTTTTTGTTGTTGGTTTTTTTAAGCAATGTTAGCACCAATGTTAGCACCAATGTTAGCACCAATGTTAGCATTTAAACTGTTGGTTACCTCTTTTGGGCTTATCCTTGAATAATTCATAATTGAAAATGTAGCTGCTTATGTGATATTTGTGATATTCAGTTATGTATTACCACATCATTTACAATATAAATCTCTCTCTCTCTCTCTCTCTCTCTCTCTCTCTCTCTCTTTTTACAGTTCCATCATTCACCTTCACACCAACAGGTAGGCAGACTTCTTCACATCTGGCACATTCATATCCTGTTTCACAGTTTATCGTAAATGGGAGTCAAGAGGAAATGTGATGAAATATTGAGTAACGCTTTAATTTAAACTGCTGCACTGTTGCTGATGCTTCCAGACACTCGTGCCCTATCTAGTCCTTATACATGCCAGAAATGTTTGTGGTGGTTGAAATAATGTGTAGAATCTAGTTTTTGTTTTTCCCCAAATCTCTGACATATCCTTGCATGCCCAAAGCATGCCCTTAACCACAAACCCACGCTGCCCCTGGTCTCAACCTCATCTTCACTGCCCCCAGGGGACAGTCTCTTAGTGTGTGCTTCCAGTAAGTAATCCCATCTCGATTAGGACATGTTTGAACTTTAATTCCCATCATCAAGTGTATCAGCCTGGGGATCTGATCTGAATCTGTTGCCTTCCCCTGCATGTTTGTTTTTGCTCCCAGGTGGAGATTATTGATATTTGTACCTGTAGATGGATGACATGAGTCATAAGATAGATGGCGTATTCAGTTTGGATTAGTGAAAGGAAGAGGGGGATTGAGCGTGAGACAACACGTCCTTGCGACTAGAAGTGGTTTGTGGCTTGCATCTTTTATGCTGTGTGATTCATGATTGTTCTCTTTTCTGTCTTTATTTAGTGGCATATCAGAGAGGAGGAGAAGCTGTTTGCAGTGCCGGACGGTAAGTAGGGTCATGACGTGTGTTTATGTCTGTGGAAGAGATAGAGGTAGAGAATGCACGTGTGCATCGAGAGGGAAGACAGAAATGAGAGTTTACCAAGAAAATCCAACAGGGGGAGATGTTGAGCCAAGACACAATATTCATATTCCTCCACCCATACAATCTCGATATGATCTAAATAATAGCACTAGCTATTAGAGTAATGACATTTTATATCTCCGCATAAGCACAAACATGCCCCAGATTTGTAATTTTTTGCCGTTTTAGCTTCTCTAATACCTTCCTGCATGAGCATCTGAATTTGCATGCCTGCCTGCAAACCTGTAATTAAATCTCAGGCTTGACTGTGCGATGGAACAAACAGAAATCACATTATCCTTTAAAGCAAAAAATATTAGCACCCCCAAAGCTAATCTTAACTAAAATGCTCTGTGCATCAGTCTAGTGAAACAGAAAACACAGAGGTTTAGTGAACCCAAGAGTATAAGCTAGAGTGGGTGAGAGTTTGTCATCAGACTATAGTCACACACACACACACACACACACACACACACACACACACACACACACACACACACGCAGTTACTGTTCTTCTCCCAGTTAAAAGATTTATGCTGTTCAACAGGGAGTCTGGAAAAATACGTTTTGGAATGACATTGGGTTTGATGTTTATTTTGCGCCTGGAGTCATGGTTATGAAGTCACCTCGAAGAAGTCATACAGTCATGCAGAGAGAAATTATTTATTGATCTCATAGCTCTGCATTATGAATCGTGTCCTATAAATACTGTATTTAATGTGATGTATTGTCAGCCTTAGTTTATTTCTACAGTGGTGATGGGAGATGTCATGAGACATTTTACACAATCTAAAGGACATGTAATTTATATGTCATATATGATCAGGATGTCTACGTGGGTGGTACATTGTTTTTGTTTTTACTTTTTATTATATGGTTAATATTTAAAAGATTCAATATCTCTTGACAGTGCTTACTGGAAGAATATAAGCATTTGAAGGGAGACATAAGGTTCTAGAGTGGATTATCATGTACACAGTGCTCCACATAAGTCAGAATAAAAGTAAAATTAATCTCTGTGGCAGAGATTGTACCTTTTTAACTGCATGTTTGTACATGTTATCCTTTCTTCTTTTACCATTACATTAAATTACCATTTAATCTTTACATCTAAATCTACCTGTGTATTTTGCAGGCCTGGCCTACTGAACATGGGAGATTCAGCCAACCAACCATGGCTAGCTGACTCGTGGCCCAACGCCTGCGCTAACCACAAAGACTGCAGCATCAACTGCTGTAACGGTGGCAACGGAACCAGCGACAGCAACCTGACCACCTACAGCCGCCCAGGTATGAGCATATGTAATCATGATTGAAATACACTTCTGCTCAAGCTACCATGTCTATCTTTTATGGCTGAAAAAGGCAAAGCCACCATTTGGTGTTTGGTTTGTTAGAGGGAGTGTGTGTGTGTGTGTGTGTGTGTGTGTGAGATGATTTTTTGGCTAAGGGAATCTGTGCAGGATAGAGCCTTTGTGCTGTCATGAGCACTTTCTTGCCCTTAACCATAAGGTGTGCAAGAAAATGAGAATCCCTAATTGAGGGGGAAGAAAAGGTGAGAGAACGCAGGTGTGAAACAAACACAATTGAGACTCACATGTTGAAAGTTGGAAGTAGAAAAAAGGAAGAGGCAAGACATCAGCATTAATAGGGAAGGCAACACTGCATATCAAGAGCAGGGTTTCATTAATTAGGAAGGAAATGTACCAAATTGTTTTGCTTAATGAATACCTTGTGGGGTGGCTCTTTCTGGCACTTTGACATTGGATGTTGAATGTTATTCTGCAAAGCAGATATATTGAGTATATTGTGCTAATGATTTGTTGCACAAAAAATAAGGGTTAAAACCAGGAAAAAACACACCACATCAAACAAAAAATAAACATCTCATTATCAGATTGTAAGCCATTTATAATGGAATTGTTCCATTATGATTGCTGCTGGTTTTAATTGTTGTGAACGCTTGTGAACACATTTTTTAAATCTCTTTTGTGATTATCGGGTCAAATAAAAGTTAAGTAAAAAGCACTAATTATAAGAAAACACATGGTACCGCACTGTAATACACTCTTAGAAGATGGTTCCTCATGGGTTCCTTGGATTGTTAATAGTTCTTAGATTAAAGGGACAAACATTTGCAGTTTTTTAAGAGTATAGGAAAATATTTTCCAAACTCATGCTGTCATGTTTTTGCTCTCTTCCAACTCCCAATGTTTCTAAAGCAATTAATGAGGAACACTGATTACCTGGTACGCATATGTTTTGAGCGGTGAGAGAATGAAAACATGTCTTTGATTGCTTGGATTAGATGTTTTGGGAGCCAGGAACAGAGCAAATATGTGCTAGTCTGGGGGTTCTCTGTGGAACAGTGTAGGGAAACCACTGAAGTAGGGACCATATGGATTAGAATTACAGGGAAGGCACATAAACCACATAAGGACCTGATCCAGCTCCTCCTACCTGGGCAGAGTTGAGCCAAAAGTCCGGAGACAACTTGGTGTCTTTCAGGCAAGATAAGTGTGTTTAATGTGTTGTTTTATGTTTTCCAGCATTGTGCGGCTTAGGGTTAGGGGTTAGGCATATAGGAGGAGTTGGATCAGATCCACCTCCACCACCTAGACTTTTGTACTTTGATGCTATGACCAAATCCACTTTCGTCCGTCAGATACGTCTTATATCTTTCGGTATCTCCACACTCTGTCCTACCTGTACTGTCTTTGTTAAAGTCTTCCAGTGAGACTAAGCAGCATGAGGGCTATTTGTATGAGCGGAACTCGTACATCACCTGCTGCTGCTGCCATCCCTGCCATACTGCTTACACACGAGCCAACACGCTTGAAAACCTGTTGAGGTGATGTTGTAAGCCAATGCACTGTTCAACACAAATGTTGCACATTTATCATGAAATGTATCAAGCTCTCAGTTCCCTTTACTTACTGACCATGGCCCAGTTTATCAGGTCTATTGGGAGCTGCCAGACTGAGGTGTTGTTTTAGGGCTGCGGACTCTCCACATTACTCCAGATTTATTCTAAGCCGACTACAGCTCCATATCAGAAATCAAATATTCTCTGGTCATGAGCCTGAAGGACAACAGCCCATAATTGATCAGGGAGCCTGAACAACATTCACTATGATTAAATAAAGAAGACAATATAATATATAGTATACGTTACGTAATTGTGTACATCTGGATTATTGGAAAAGTACCCTCTTTAGTGCCTTTCAAAACTCTTCTGAAGCAATTAGTCAGCTATAGAAAGATGCTGAGGAGGACACAAAGCCAACATCAGTCTAATTGGTTTCCTGCAATAAAGCAGGCTTCATTTTATGGGAGCTCCAGTTGTTTGTTTTAGCTACTCAGATCTATTGGTCCGCTCAGGTAGGAAACCAAGATCGATCCATGGTTGTGTACTTTGTGGGGGGGTGGGGGGAAACCTTGTCCTTGAGTGTAGGCTGCTTTATCCTGCCCATCTGTGCACACTTGGATTCATAAAAGTTTTACTATGACAATCTTCCTCCTCTGCTGCTGGAGATAACATCGAGTAATTGTATCACCATAGCGTCTCATTGATGCATGCTCCCCTGCTAAACATTGGGACTTACACGGGACAGTGAAGGTTGTGATGCTAAATATAGATATACTGAGACAGGCTAGAGTACAAGACACACTATGGGAATTGAACTTTAAGATTACACATAAATCCAGAGTAAGATTACATATGATAAAAATTACAAAGTCTAAAAGAAGAAATATAGTAACATGATAGATGTCATACATAATATGGACATATGAGAACATCTGAAATGGACTGTAGATAGTGAATGTTTACTCAGTTTACATATGAACAGGGAGGACTGTAGACTGTTAACAGACTAAATAATCCCAGGACCAACCAACCTAAGTTACATCTGTAGATATTTTCGAATAATGCACTGTGGTGCAGTCTCCCAGATTCTGAAATGTCACTCAGTATTTCACAAATAAAGATGGTGAAGAAAAATGTGTCTATAACCAAAAACAATAAAGCAAGCAATGAACCAAGCAGCAGAACAAACTCTATTTTCCTGCACACAAATGTTCAACATTGACAAGCTAAAGCTTGTTAGTTAGTCCATTTATCTCTCTCATTCAAGGAAGTGAAAAAATATGAAAAAAAATATGCTGTTGAATTTTGTCTTGCTGTATTTATATGTATGAAACCACAGAGCGGTTGAATTCTTGATTCTGATATATGATCATTTTTACAAAAAAAAAAAACTTACACAGGGACTTGTATGGTGAATGCTCAACATTAAGAGATTAGTAAAATATGTATAACTGTTGACGTTTTCTGTGAGGAGACGTTTAATTAGCAACATGGAAAGGAGTCTCCAGTGTCAGAAATTTTCAGACACAGGAAAGTCTTCAGGGTTTTGAAGAGGACTTTGAAGTTTCAGTTACATCACAAGCTGGTAAAAAAAGAATTATGGAAGTTTTCTCTCTTTTTCTCTTCGACCACTCCCTTGTCGTCAAATATCAACGATATTACGTAGTGATAACAGGAACCAACTTGTTTTGCAGACATTCCACAGCATAAATTGTAACTGTAAATAGATTTTTTTTAAAAAGTATAGGAAAAATTACTTCTTATTTTCTGTATCGTGTCGACCGTATCACCACCCCATTGTTGATTATTTGGCTTTAGCAGCACACCCTGTCATCTATTATTCCTTACATGTTGTTTGGTTCTAAAACAGCCACATTTAAGTATAAATCCAATGGGATTATTTATTTCTTCTTTTTTCTCTCAGCTGATTGCATTGCTAACTACAACAGCCAACTGGACAATAAGCAAGGAGTGCTGATCGGCTCCGACTCGGCTGTATACAGCGATGTGGACCTGTCTAACAAACTCAATGAGATGAAGACCTTCAACAACCCCAGCATGTGCTACATGGGGCCCGGAGGCAGCCCACCTACACCATATGAGCCCACTCCTTACGCAACCACCCAGCTCATCCAATCAAACATCATGAGCAAGAACAGTGGTGCAGGGCCTGGTGACTTCTGTGACAAGCGCTGGAAGCCCCAGCAACCAAAACCCCCAGAACTCCCGTCACAGTTACAGTTTAATGTTATGGAGCAAAATAGGCTGAACAAGGGTGAGTGTTTAAAACAATACATCATGAGCTATAGTTTCAATTGAATATTCTTGTAGTAGCGATGTTATTATTTCTCATGTATATTTCTTCATACTTCATACTTCATGTATTTTAGATAGCACGTAGGAGTCTAGTAATGTCTCCTCCACTCCACCCAGACGGACGGTGGTAAGGGATATTAGTCCGTAATGAGCACAGCTCTGCAGGGTCCTACCACAGCTCTGATAGAGCTAGCAACAGCACCTCGGGTATGATGCAAGCACACACACAATCACAGCAACCGTGCAGACGGTCACAGTTGGCATTCAAATTAAAAACCTATTGTCAATAGTAGGACATTCTTGAGTGCTTCTATATATATATTATCTGCTAATTATAATACTGTAGTTCAAATGGAGTTTAAAAAGAGAAGAAATTGGAATACATTTATCATAAAGGCAAAAGCTTTAATTCCAATAATGTTTCTTATATTAATAATTAATAACTGTTCAGACATTGACTGGGAAACAGTGTACACAGTGTTCTTGTGTGTATGACAGGATATTATTTATGTCCTTCTATGGTAAAGCAATTACTGTACTGTAGAAAAAAGAAAAAATACACATACAGTATTGGGTAAGACTGAAAAAAGGGCACACGAGATAAATAGAAATAACTGTTTAGCCATGGATGGGGGAAAATGTTCACAGCATTTTTCATATTATGATGGTAGCTCAGTTACTTTGCTAAAGAATAAACAAAGTTCAAGACCTTCAGCATCAAGGCAGACTCATAAGAAGGCAACATCTTTTATGCTAAGCCTTACTTACTGAGGATTTCATTTCTGTCATGCTTCTTACATTAAAAATGAAAAACTATTTAATCATGAACAGGGGGAAAAGTGTCAATTTGGCTGTGTTTGAAGGTCATCATTTTTTTCTCCTCAGGGAGTCAAAATCATAAAAAAGGAACTCGCACCCCTAAACTGTCTAAACAGAGTGCAGTGAACTGGGCCGAGCCACTGCCCCCACCTCCTATCAACCCCCCTACCAGCCGCAGCTCTGAGGACTACCTGCAGTCCATGGATAAGAGGTATACACACACACACACACACACACACACACACAGAGAGTTAGGCAATTCCTATATTCTAAAGTTAAGAGATCATACACTGGTGTTTGTATTCCAGCAGTTTTGATCCAGATTCCCAGAAGCTTCAGACCCGCATGTACCTGCACCAAGGGGAGACAGAAGAAGAAGAGGAGGAACAGGAGAATCTGGTTAGATGCCCCACTCCACCTGTTAGAGGGGCAGCCTCCTCCCCTGTGGGAATGTCCTACAGCCACCAGTCCACCGTCACACAGTGAGGGAGAGGAGTCCCTCTCGATGTGTTGTTGGTCCTTCTAGCGTCCATGACGTGATTATCGTGGACTATTAGAGCAGTCTGCTTGCTATACACACCTCACAAACAGCAAAGGAACACTCCAGCATCTTTTCAGCCTAGTGTCTATCTACTTCATCTATAGAGTAGAGTGTAGATAATAGAGAGCATTAGTGTCATTCAAGTAATATACAGGTATATAGTAGAATGAAATAGCATTCCTCTGGGTGGTATGTTACAAACCATGACAACAGTGAAACACCAAACAACACATATTGCAGATTATATTTAAAATGGACAATAAGGTTAAGACAATAAATAGACAGTGTGCAAGTGCAATGAGGACAACGCAATAAATATGACACAGCACAACCCAAGAAATTGGTGATTACCTAAGACGGGAATTTTGAAATGTTTCCCTGTACTCACTTATAATGGAAGCTTAGGAGCAGTTATTTAAATTTGGTGTATAGATATAAATAAAAAAATGCAAATTCTTAGGATGAGACCGGCATGAGAGAACACTGGAGCAATAGGGTAAAAAGAAATTCTGGTTCCATCCAAGACAGGCACTTCCATGTTTAATTTGAGCTACATTGGTAAAATACAAATAAATTTGACTGAACAATTCATTAAAGCATTCTACAATTTTATTTATCTTCAGTATGGAGAATATAGGTTTTCCCTTTTTTCAGAGGACAGATTATTTTTTCTGAGGTAATTACTTGTATGCTACAGATCCACTGACAGTTCTATCTTTTTGTGACCTAATGAAATTTGTTCTATATCAAAGGTCTTTCATCTAAAAGACTTTGTACGTTCAGTACAGACGCCATCCACTGGCGATTAGATCTGGATTGCAAACTGTAATCTAATTCCTCGCAAAAGATAATTTAATGGTTGTGGTCACAGCTCTGTGCGGGCCAATCAAATCCTCCCATTCAGCACTCAGCAGACTGTTTCGATAAGGACATTGCTTTGCGCTTCTCCAAATTGCTGCCCCAAAGTAGGAAATGTAAAATTGGCCACAATGTCTTTGTATACTGTAGCGTTATGTGTTGATATCACAGAACCAGGGGGTCGAGCAGGAGCTGTGAAAAAAAAAACAACAACAGACCATTATTTCTCATCCATCACACTTTACAGTTGGCGTTACACTTTGAGGCAAGTCTCATTGTCCAGATTTCTGCCAAATCCAGACTCATCAGCCAGACTGCCAGACAGTGAAGCATGATTCATCATGCCAGAATTACAAAAACACTTCACAATATTATTTATAATTGAGCAGAGCAGCTGTAGCGGTGCATAAATTTGATGAACAGTCTTGCTGGAAAGAAGTATTCTAGAGTGGTGTCATGTGGAGGCGTGCACAGGACTGTTTTTAAATCCCACTTCCACCCACTCCTCAAGTAATTATTTTTGTTTGTACCTGCCCATGATATTTTCTATTGAACTTGGTTCTGTTTCCAAAATATAAACATATTAGTAAATTAACCCTCACCAGAATAAATCATTTATGCTCTTATGTTAATGAATGTGGCTTTTCTTTGCCTGGCAAGCTTCATCTGACCTCCAAATTCCCGCCCATATGAAGGTAAAAACCACCTGACCTGCAACGTTTTGTTTGGTTCCATAGGATCCCAGTCCTGATACACACCTCTACTGCCATGATACAAGCCACTAAGCATCCCAATCTTCTATTATACTTCCAGTATCCTACTGTTTGCCTTCATGAGTAGGGGTGGCTAAAGACATGCAGTGTATCATATTAGACTATAGAATGAGTGCTGATGAAACTTGTTCCTCTTCCCAGACGCCACATGGTGAGCCCCCCTCCTCCATCCCAGGCTCTCTCACCCTCACACACCTATGCCTATACTGATGGTGATGACGAAGACTGCGATCACACAGATGGTGAGTCAGGTCAGAGGCAGTACCAGCAAAACCCAGGATCCCACTACCAGCCTCAGCAGCAGATCCAGCAGCAGCAGATCCATCTCCCACGCCGGCTGCATCTGCACAGGGGCCTGGAACAGACTCCGGCCTCGAGCACGGGTGACCTGGAAAGCTCTGTCACTGGGTCAATGATCAACGGCTGGGGCTCGGCATCTGAGGAGGACAACGGCTCATCGGGCCGCTCCAGTGCCATCAGCTCCTCCGATGGCTCTTTTTTCACCGATGCTGATTTTGCCCAGGCTGTTGCCACGGCGGCTGAGTATGTCGGCCTGCGAGTGGCCCATTATCCAGGAGCAGGGCCTGAAGACATTGGAAGAGGCGGTGAGTCACAGGAATGAGAGCCTGATTTGAAGTAACTCTTGACATATGACTATTTCTGGCATCTTCAGTTGCATGAAATAGGGTAGCAAAGGGGGGACAAGAGTACTCTAATGAGTGGCACTAATAATGGCAAAATATGTTGCAAAATGAAAACCAGCTTGATAGTTGCTGGTACAGTTTTTTTTTTTTTTAATTTTATATCCTGATATGATTTTAGACACATACGTTAACACTACCGTCTGATTAGTCAGACAGATATTCATGTGTGACATCTAAAGCAGCTCATAGCATTTGACAACCGACTGCTGCATCGAAAATCGTGTCTTTGCATGCCATCTTTAATTCCCCTAAACAGCTCTGCTAGCCAGTATTTCAGAGACTGTACACTGTGCTGGACTGGCTGGCCAGTTTTCAAATGCATCATGTCCCAATTAATTATATATACAAATGTTTATGAGCTGTTATATGAAAGAGCGGTACCCACTTGAGAAGGCAGTACCACTTCAGAAGTCCATTTGGTTTTGTGGCATTGCATTATGATGTAATGTATTGGGAGGAGTTTTGGTAGTCAAGTGGGGCATGTAGTGACTGATGTATTTAACATTGACTCAGACCTTCTGAAGAGATTCAAGCAACCGACCGGATCCTCAAGACACCATTACCAAGTGTAAATAATGTCAATGAAGCTAAAATTGGCCTGGCTTGGCTTGGTCTTTTAAAACCTGCAGGAATAGACTGACATGTTTTTCTCCCCCTTGAAGGTCAAAGATACCACATTGGCCATCGTCCCAGTAGCCCAGTGTCCACAGACAGCAACATGAGCACTGCAGTGATGCAGAGGAAACCACACAAAAGGCACAAGCAACATGCAACTGGTCACCAGAGCCAACAACAGCAAGCAGATGAATATACAGATGGTATGATGCTCAAATGTGTCATGTGTGTCGTTGTATCAAGTAGCGCAAAGTCGATATGAAAAATGCATGGCATCAATTTTTCTTTTCCCTAATCAAGACCCATCAATGCCCCTGAGCCCCTCCTCAGTTGGAATGAAGACCACCAATCATGGTTCCAGGTGTGGATATGAGGAAAGGGGTGCAACACTGCCCAGGATGGGCTGTGGAGAGTCCAGAGACAGGCGGGGAAGTGCAGGGGGCTACCGGACAAGAGAGGCCTCAGCTGAGCGACGAGGGGAGCAAGATAAACACCGGAACACACATGGAGGAAAAGGTGCTGGCAAAACACGCCAACATGCAGGTAAATATGGCATGTTATAATTTGTATTACACTGTGAGACTAGAGCTTCAGTGGTTTCGAGTAGCTCATATCCTCACTGTTCTCTGTCCGCACTGTTTGTGCAGTTGCAGAGGACATTACGCCATACAACCGGCCATCATTCCCCACAGCACAGGGGCAGAGGGAGACTCCCAGTTCCTCCAGTTCAATGTCATCCCGCGGCTCTGGGGGCCGCCGGCGAGGGGAGGCAGGATCAGGAGGCCGTAAAAACCCCAATGATACAGGACTCTCAAGTTTGGGGGCCTTTTCCCACCAGGAAGAAGAGTTAGAGGTAGGATACTGAAGATTGCCTCACTCTTAAATATGTTAATTGTAAAGTGTGACAGCAAACCAGTATGGTTATAACATAATACAATATAATAAGGATATTTGAAATGGTTATAGCATTAGCCTTATGCTATACTGGAATCATACAACTAGAATTATAGTGAATGATATTTATAAAACGTGTGCTTTTAACATACAGGTAGAAAATCGGAAATTATATTTTGACACCGAAGGCCAAGAGTATTCATAATAAGTCTTTTTTAAAATAAAAATATACAAATCAGTTTCCCTAATTTTTCCAGTGCCAAGAGAGCAGAATTGACTCTCTGGGTGGAAAGGATGGCATACTTTCTCCCCTGTCAATCACAGGAGCACTAGCCAATCACCTGTGAGCTCACATATGTGAAAGGATAGCGCTATTTGTTGTAGTGTGTTATGTTGCCCTGTGATGTATAATGAGCAGCAGTTCGAAAAGATGCGTTTGGCTGGCTTCATGTGTCTGGGAGGAAGCATGTGATAACCTTCGATAACACGATAAGTGTTTGTAATTTAATGCCATAATTCTTTGAGGGAAAAAACTGAAGTTCTAATCAACTTGTAATCACACTGGAAGCTGTAATATTGGCTTGTGTGTTAATCAGATCATGAATTTTTCATTCTGCTTCACCCATAATTCTAAGTTCTATTACCTAAATAGGCAAATAAATGTACACATAGTGCCCCACCTCGACTGTTTGATATTGATTTTGAGAAAAAGCTCAAGGGTACCTTTGTAGGTGGACTGTATTTCTGGGTTTAATAAACCCGAACTTGATTTCCCAAACATGTCGTAGTACAGCAATAATTAGTCTTAACACCGAGTCTAATCAACAAATGAAATTCCCAGATCACCATCTGAAATTTTCTGTTTGGCTTTGGCAACATTTCCACCATAAATGAGATAATTAGAAAAGGATTTACATCAAACTCAAATTAGCGTAAATTGCTGTGGTTAATTATGTTGTCGGATTGGAGCGGAGTCCAGCACCACTAAAGGGGTTATTCACTGTTTGTTCTGAGTTGAATTGTATTTGGTGTCTCCAGACCCTTAAAGCCAGAATGGACTTTTTATCTTGATATCTTTATGTAAAGGAATTGACACGGTTGTCCTGCTTTTCTATCCACAGCTGCTGGAGAGTTGAGGATCGGGTCAGGATGAGAAAAAGGATCTCCGAGTGGAGAATCATCTTCGAACTGTGCACCATACACAATTCAGACCATCTACAGTCATTCACAGTTATGTAAATGATCTGTTCTGTCCTTATAGGCAAAAAAAAAATGACCAATGGTTAATGTTTTCTTTTTTTTTTCAATCTGCTTCAATATTTAATCTTTTCAGTGTGAGCAAGAGGGAAAACTGGATGCTCTCAAGTTTCTTATAAGTAGGTGATTCTTTCTGCTTTAAAGCCCCATTGACTGGTGTAAGCTTGTGCAAAGGTGTGATGTTCCCACACAGGAGCATCATCTTTATAATCTGCTGGTGTGAGTGTAATAGAAGCTGCGAGTGGGGGAGCAGTGGACCATCGTCAGTACAAAGAGAGGTCTCTTCACTCATACTGTGATACAGTACTTCAATATGGTCTTCCCTCTCACTGCTCTCTAAACGTATTTTCTGGTAATGAAAACTCGGGCATGAGGGTTGCGATTGTAAATTTACCAAATCATTGAAAGAAGTGCTGCCATTAGATTTTTTTTATTTTTTTTTTTTTTACAATGCACTGTTGTCATTTTGTTATTTGATGTTGTTATTGTTAATGTATGTTCTATTTTTGTCTTTGGTTTCAAAAGCACAATCACTAAACATTTATTTTTAAACCATTCTTGGCTATGAAGCGCTCCACATTATATGAGGAGTGGCATAAGTGGCGTCTCATTGAGCATTGTGTTTGAGATCGGATGAGAAGATGGGCTTATTTGCTTCGTTTTATTTACGCAAATGAACAGGACGGAAATCGGGATGACTCCCTCCACTTTGGGTCTCACGCAAGCCGTGTAATCATGATATACCTGAATAGAGATAGACCATGGAGTGGCAATCCGTCATCTCATTACCAATGATGACATGTTACATTAGATGAGACAAATGCACTTAAATGAGGGCGAAACAAGAAAATGTGCAATGGGCAATATCGTTTTCGATCTAGAAGGCTTGGATTAGGAGTGTCCTTTCCGTTTTGTGTTGAGAAGTGATGATCCCAGAACAAGGTGTTCACTGTAATAATAAGAAGAATGTCTGCCACAACCAAACAGCAAGCCTTTTGGGGCTTCATCTGTCCCTCTGCGGGCTCAACTCTGTCTATACTGTATAGAAGTGATGTGGACTTCGTTATGGGATGGGGAGGGTGGAAAATCTTATCTAGGGATTCCTGTGGTAGTGCAAAGCACCGCTGGGCTCACCTAGCACACAGCTGCTTCGGTTTGGTTTGAATCCATGCTCTTGCAGTACCTTTTTTTTCAACTGATGAACAATGTGTGTGAGAATATGTTCTCTGGAAAAAAAAAATAATTGTGCTGTCCATCATTGTTTGGTGTTTACTATGTTAAAGAAAAAAAGTACAACTGCTTTAAATTGTCAGCCATAACTTTTCATGACTGATAATCTCATATTTAGAATAAAATAAACTGTGTCATTTCCCACCTTATTTATTATTAAAACATTTTTCAAATGCCATGTTTTGTGTGGTTTATTACTGCCAATGCGACATTGTGAAAGCTGTTGGAAAGGCAAGCCAAATCCTCAGTGCCGTATACGTCATTTCTCTATTAAAGAAGTGACCGAACTCAACTCGTCCCCATTCTGACCTTAGTCTCCTGAGAAAGCAGTGCAGCCAGAACATTGGGTTACCTCCTGTTGGGGCTAAAACACTGCAGGAAGGAGCTTTGTGTGCACACTGCAACTCTGCAATAACAGCTTCAATCAATCATGCTGAAACTTTGCAACATGGAGTTTTTGGTGCGCTATATATATTGCTTATTAGGTTAAATAGCTGACTTTTTTAAACAAATATCTTTGCAATGATTGCTATGATGTGGCAAAATAATTTGGATTGTCCAGTCAACACACCAGCTATATATCATCCAGAGCATGTCAGCCGACTCAGCCAACCAACTAACAATATGCTAATAGTTTTTGTTTAAAGTTCAGTAGATGATCAGTAGAATGTTATGGACAGGGTAAACTCAAGTGAAATAAACCTACCAGGTCAAAGACGAGAACTCCAAATCATCTAGATCATGTAGATATGGTTTGCCACTAGTGTTATCACATTTTCTCTTCCAGTTTACATTTTTACATTTTATGGGATTTGGCAGCTGCCTTTATCCTGAGCACCTACAATTATCATTTATACAACTGAGCAGTTGATATTAAGGGTCTTGCTCAAGGACCCAGCAGTGGCTGACTGACAGTCAAAAATAGTCAAAAAATAATCCACCTTAATACATTTATTACCAATATATATACAACATAGCTGCCAAAAATCAAGCCTTATTTTTATGCATGAGAAGTTTTAGCCTTGCTGTCCCATTTATGGCAGCCTGCTCTGCTTGATAGATTACTTCATTACAGTCTATAGATGGTTGTAGAGGCTCTATATCAGACCAACAATTTTGTCACTTATATTAGTTTATTGCAACATCTGCAAATCAAACACCATAAGATTGTTTACATGCTTTTCACCTACTTATTTATTCAAAAGCACCAAAATTTGATATATGTGATATATGATAATATGGACTAACACTTAATATATTAAGAATTTGTCTTAAAATTAATCGTTAGAGCAGAGAGTAAGTATTGCCTCTGACCAAACTCACAACGGGTGCTCTTAAAGATTTCCTCTAAAATTAATCATTGCCAAAAGAAACCAACCTCCAACGTTTGCTTCAAATACAGTGATCAGAAACTGAATGTTAAAACCCCACTGAGGAAAAATTGCTGAGGCTGCACTAGCGTTTAGAGCTGTGTGTTTCTCTAACAGAGTGTGACCATGCTGCATTTTTAATAGACATGGTCATATGGTGTTGATTCTGTAGGCTACAACCTGCAGCAATTCCTAAATGAGAGTATAATTTAAATAATGAGAGTATAAATATAAATAATGAGGGATTTGCTCAAGCCATATATTATATTACAGCTGCCACAGAGTTCACTCAAATTCTGCCAGAAAATCGACACTATCTATTTCTCTCTCTTTCTCTAAACTTGTTATGATGGAGACAATTCGGCCAGGCATCTAGGCCATATGCCAGTGCAGCTATTGATGGCAGACACACACTTGTAGGTTGATGTGAAGCTACTTAGTGACTCAGACTCAACCAGAAACTAAGGATTAAACCAGAAATAATACTCATCACCAGTATGGTGGTGATATTAGATGGAAGGACAAATCTCTAATATCTATCAATACCTCTACAATGAAACAGTTTGAGCAATGTGTTATATCACAAGGTCTCATTGATGGCACAAAAGGAATAATATGGGGCAAAGTCTATATGTCCATGATGTCCACAATGCTCTACTGTATTAATGCCATGTTTCCTCCAGATGCCAAACAGAAAGGTTGTTGTTGATGACATGTCACAGATGTGGCAGCAATGCTGAACAATATCAGCCCAAACGGAGATCAGATATAGTAGGTATTTCACTGACACATGGGTGACTATCCGACGTACTGAGATGTCCGACCCGATCTTTCTTTAGTCGGGGTCGGAGTGTAGAAGTATGCATTATGTGTATTTTTTTTCTCTGACCCTTGGTGGTGCTCTTGTGCTTGCTTCCACAAAAATCCAACATAATTCAGAGGTAAAGAAGGGAGTGCAGGCAGGTTGGAATGGGTGGAGAAAGATGTCGGGAGTTCTGTGTGATAGAAAAATATCGGCAAGAATCAAG
>CM074961.1:13437946-13468733 GCA_037577455.1 Pangasius macronema
GTTTGGGCGGTGGGCATCTGGAACACCGGCAGCTCAGGGGTGTAACTCGGAGAAAGAGAGGGAGAGCGGTTAGGAACAGTCACACACACAGTGTGGAGATAAACATAAAGTACAGATAAAGATTTACCTCCTTTTGTTACTGAAATCTTTCACATAACAGTCTATCACTATTGTTATTTTATGGAATTATTTCAAAGCACTATTCCCATGCATGACAAGTTTAAATTTTACACAGTTTTATTAATAAAATGGTACTCAACTCTAAAACTACTCAAGGGTTTAAGAGCTAAAGGAAAAAACAGCTAATCAATATAAGATCAGTATCTACCAGAATCCCAGGACAGTTGTTATTGCAGCATGAATCATTAGGTTATCTATCTATAAATCATTTATTTATTTATTTTTTACATTTTGTGAAAATATCTAAAAATCTGAAAATTAATCACTAGTAGCACAATCACCTATTGCTGTCTATGCTGCTTGGTCTTAAGGGCCAATTTAGTGGTATTGTTATAATAACCTCTCCATGTTGACCTATATGACTCTGAGTCATCCCGCTGACTCCCCACAGTGACCCACTGCTATCTCCAATCAGATCCATACACCCTCCACCCACTACAGCCCTTTATATTCCGGGGAAATATGGGGGTGGTGCAGCTATTCTAAATGTCCATCTCTCCCTCTGGAGCAGACATGACAAGATCACTGTAATTGATATTTACGGAGTGTGTGCTAGTTCATTTTCCAGTTAATTTGGTGGTGTTTGTGAAATAAATGGGAGAGGAAGCATTAACATATGGACACTTTTTTGTGCTGTGTGTGTGTGTGTGTGTGTGTGTGTGTGTGTGTGTGTGTGTGTGTGTGCATATGGGAGGGGTGATGTGCAGATTTTGATGCTGGATCACTAGAAAACTGAGAGAAGCCTTTCTAGACTGCATCAGCAGTAAAGGCGAGAGCATCCATCTTCATTAAAGCCTGGGGGGACAGAGCAGGAAGGTGCCTTACACACAGTGTTTAGAGCCTCTCAGTAGAATTTAGCGTCTGCCAAAAATATTAAAACACCAAATTACAGAAAATATGCAATATTTCATGTAGGCTGTGCAAATAACTATAATAAAAATCAGCATATATTTTGTCCCTTTTTAACAGACTTTGGAGTCATCGATTTTTCTTCCTGTCAGTGGTTTTTTTTCTTCCTTTGTGGAATTTGTTATTCATTTAAAAAAAAAAAAACAATATTAAAAGTTAGTGTGTGTGTGTGTGTGTGTGTGTTTTAATGAATAGCCAACTGGAATATGTAGTCATGTATTTTAAAATATTGATTTGATTCTTAATCTTACTTGATTATTAAAAACCATATTAATATTTCATTTTTTTCCCTTAAAGCCTCTGTGAAAAAAAAATCCAAAATCCATAAGTTAGTCATTTCTAGCTTTAAAATCTGATCTGATGCTGACTCCAGCTCAAAATTCTCCTGTATTTATTCTGTTGTAGGGAAAAATCAGGCTTCCTGCTTGTTATGTTAAACATGCTGCATAGCCAGACAACCATATTTTTATCAAAAAAGCAAAAATCACATTATCCTCAATATCACAGACTCTTTACTAGATTAGTGCTGTTTTTATTTATTCAGGTGAGCTCCCCAGACATGAGCACACCAACTAACAGCATTCACCCCTACATCCCCTGACAATCCCAATGGAAACCTTTTCAGACAAACCAAATTTAGGCTACATATTGATTTTTACATGCCTTCATAAAACAGTCTTCAGAATGCAGAAACCAAAATCTCCTGGGAATGGAAAATCTCCCAACTGTTAAGGATGTAACAATGGAAAATATGGTGCTGAGGAAGCAGTGGAGATGGGCTTTAAAAAAAAAAAGTCATGGTTTTATCCTGCAAGCCTTCAGAAAGGCTGTGAATCTGAAGGCCGGAGATAGAGTCCTCAGTGAGAGAGACGGTAAATCCCTCTTTCTGCCACTGCTGCTTTCCTTCCTACGCAATGAAACACAGCCGAGGATTAAACTCTCCCCTGCCAATTCCTCCTTGATGCCCAGTCAATTAAGACTTACAGAGGCTGATAGTGTCCCTTCAACCCGATACTAATCAAATCTCAGGAACTGGAAATGGTGCTAATCACGTAATAATGTTTCTGCCTACGGTTTTGGAAAATGAAACCTCAGTCTATATTGCTATGATGCAGTAAACTCGCCAAAAAAAACCCCTGCTGTTTGACTACTTTGTTTCAGACATATTCTGGAAGTGTTGTTTTACTGGGAGATGAATGGCATTGAAGGCATTCAGTTTAACAATACAACACGCTACACTCTGAATGACTTCAAACCAAGTGTGTGCAATTGTTTGGGTCATAATGGACAACAGCATAAAGTCATTGCAATTTTAAATTTAGCCTTGGTGGTTTGGCAGTGGGAAATGGACTGACAGCACTGGCATTCCTCTTTCAAGGAAAAGAGCATGTGATAAAAAGCATGCCAGAAAAATCACATAGCATGTTGTTCAGACTGGAATTGTGCATCAGTACTGGGATCCTGCAGGACACAACAAAAAATTCAAGTGAGTGGGAGGTATTTTCATTGGGTGAGGGAAGAAAGAAAGACCACATTCATTAATGTGAATGTAAACAATGCATTTGTTCATTCATCCTTAGTATCTGACTGGTCAGGATCATGGTGGTTAAAATTACGCAGATAGTTTGTTTGCATTTTGAGAAATAGAACCAAAATTTATTAGAAAATGTCATGGACAGGTACAAAACAAAAGTAATAATGGCTATTTAAAAACAAAAAACAAAACAAAACCAATTTTGTTTGTTTAGGGGGTTTAAATTTGGGTTTAAATCCAAATCCAAATTAAACACCGTATTACACTCCTAATATAAGCTCAAACTAAAGTCTACAGATTCCTTACGCCATTAGAGAATACATTATCAAAAAGAAATAATACTGTATCATAGATAAGTATGTAAAGTAAGAAGGAATGGTGGATAACATATACATGGTTAAAGCTGCTGTTAATTAAAAACAGATCATCGCTGATAATGGTGATTAGGGAAATCAGAGAGATGTGTTTCCAAATTGCAGTGACATATGCTACACATTTCAGGTGTGGTGTTTTTTTTTGTTTTGTTTTTTGGATACAAACATGCATATTAATTATTCTATAATACACTCAAGCAAATATTTATGTGGTTGTTAATCTCCCTCTGACACACAAATTGCAGTTAAGGGAAGCAATGGGATTAAACCTGCATTAATTACCAGCTCCATTATTCCATTCTTATATGCTTAGGATTCAGTCCTGGTCCTAATGAACTCTTGGCTGCACACTGATTAAAATGCAATGAAATTTAAAATTGTAGTATTGTGCCTTTTAACGGTTGCTCCAAATGAATTTCTGAAGCTTACCGCAGTCTATGTGATTGAACTGCACAATTCAGGAACCCAGGGGAAATGAATGCTAGCAATAATCCGAATGAGAGGACATGGCCTGATTGTGTAAAAACTACCTTTTGTCTTGCTGATTTCTCTTCAGCCTGGTTACAGGTCAGATAATCATTTAGGCCACAGCATCCAGCTACACAATGGCGCAATCTATTTCACCTGCGACACATTTGAATCAGGATGCAGAACATGCATGAAAACAAAACAGAAGTTTGTAGAAGTGTTAAACATTAGATTATAGAGCTGGTAGAGCTGTTTGTCTTTATGCAGATGTATATGAATGTACTCGCATATGTTACAGTTTATGTGTAAGCTAGGAAATGACTGATTCTGGTTGCTTTCATGTCACTTCTCACTGGATTAAGAAAGAGGTGCAGCAGCTGGTCTCCAATGGAAGCATTTAGCCAGGCCATCTGTTATGTCTTGTAAGTAAAATAATAAAACACAATTTGAGCTGAGGTCAGGAGGAAACTAAGCGCCAGTAAAGCTAATTAGCAGTTAGCTACTTAGTAGTTAGTAGTACTTAGTAGCTACTTGTAGCCCCACAGACCAACAACGCCAGACCCCAGGATGGACAAATGAAGCCCCATGCTTGAACACAAGCTACCAGATAAAAACAAACAACTGAACAATGAATTAACATTATAATTTTTTTAGTTTATGTACTGTATTTCTACCCCAGCACTGCTGAATTCTCTATTCTGTTTGCTCTAAAGTTGTTTCCATAACAACTCTGACTACTGAGTTGCTAAGCAAGTCCCAGGTTTATATTCATTTTAATACACTATTGTTTCTATTGTAACATGTCATTCACAGGTACTTGTATGATGGATGCTCCACATAAACAGATTAAAAATAATAATAATAATAAAATAAAATAAACTGTAATTACTGATATGGTGCTGTTTTCTCTGAGGTTTATTTAGCATTTTTTGGAAAGAGTCTCCAGTGTCAGTGCTTTCTAACAGTCAGAGGTTAGCGTTAAGTTTTCCGACACAGGAAGGTCCTCTGCAAGGCTCTCCATCCTGATTCACAGCAACAAGACAAGCTGTGTCTTAACTAAAGGACAGAGAAAAAAAGAGAGGATGAAAAGAGTACACAACGGTTTATAGCAGCTATAGCATAAGTGATAATAGGAACTAACTTGTTTCACAGACATTAAATGTAACTATAAACAGATTTTTGTAAAAAAAAAAAAAATTGCCATTGCCAAGTGGAATGAAACACTTGCTATTATAGGACAATAATCAGCTTTTCATTGTTTCATGTTCCTATAACAACATCTACCATTGTGCTTTCTCACATTTCTATGGGACTACAGCACACAGTTTTTAAAATTTTATCCAATAAACAGTACTTTTCCCCAAAAAAAGATCATTTAATAATTTCCATCTTTTCCCTAATATACTCCCCCCCCCCCAATATTCTTTTGCACAACATCACAAGACCTCTACTTAACCAGGGGTTTCATCGGTGAAGAGGTTTCTGCCTGTCATGAGGCTGTTTGCATGTTACCTGCTACGCCACTTTTAAATGTTCATTATTTTAGTTCCACAGCAGGCCACAAAACTAGCAAGTATTTGTTGTAACTATGCACCACTACTCAAGACTAGTGAATTTAGTTGTTGCAGATATTTATACTGTAGCATGCAAAGTGACAATATATCTGACCAAAGTCTTTTAAAAGAGGAGAGGAATCAAGATGAAAGGAGCTGAGGTTCACTTGACCTTATTGTGCTTCAAATTCAAGGACGAATAATTTCATTACTGCTTTTATTGAACATGCCATGCTTTTACCCACTGGACTTAGGGGTTTTGAGGTTGGTGTGTGTGTGTGTGTGTGTGTGTGTGTGTGTGTGTGTGTGTGTGTGTGTGTGTGAGTGTGAGGAGGGGAGGAGAAAGAGAGACAGAGAGAGAGACTTTACCTGTGAGTCGTCTTAATGGACAACAAATTGACCTTGAACATATCATTCTTACAACGTGGTCTATACCAAGTACCAAACAATTCACTACAAACAAAATGATGTAAGGACACCGATGAGGATCAAATCGCAAAAGAACAACACTATCGCTGTCACTATGCAGTCGTTCCATCAGGGATGTGTGTTACTGAGGAAAGCTGTGTTGGCTGGACTTCCACACTGTCATGCAGTATAATCACAGCTCTGTGGTAATTAACTTCTCTATTTAGCCTGCAGCTAGAGAACAGAGAAGCTTCCCTTAACAAAGTCAACACCACACAGGTGCGCCGTGTTACACTGCGCCTCAACAGTGGGACATCATAGAGGAAATGTTTGATTTACTAGTCACAAAAAGGAAACTCTTGTGTGAGGTCTGGGTTGAGACAATATGCCAGAGCGCTCTACTATAGAGCCAAGAAGCGTGAAGCCTCCTTTATGAAAGACTATATATTATATTACTTTTGGAATGAGAGTACATCTTAACTAAATCTGGAGGTGGATCATATTTGAACTGTTCTTCATTCTGGACCAGTGTCATGTTTGTAAATGAGCGCTTGTGCCTACGCTGCCAAAATTGCATTTGCTCAAATTATCAAGAAACACAAGAAGCGTAAATTACAGTGGCGAGCAATTTGGTTACTGTGGATTTTCACAAAGGGGAATTTCAGTATTCAAAAGGGACCTGCCCACAATTAAATCTGTCCAATCGACACCTTCCAAATGCATTTCTGTTTCTGTCATTTATTCGCATCACTATCCAGTCCAGGTATGAACAGAAGAAAATGTAAGATGTTATGTTATTTTCTTGAGCATGTCTAGTAAGTAGGAATTAAGGTCTTCCTGGGAAATGATCCACAACACAAGGGCTATTTGAATGACAAAAGAAGAGCAGCATTCACATACAGATTTTATTTTCATTTCATTGTTGGATTCAGAAATCGTCACACTTTTCAAGTGCATGTGGCTTCCTGAGGCTAGAACGAATCTGGCAGGTTAGATATTATGTACATGTGGAGTAAATGCACATCACAAAATAAATAAATAAATAAATAAATAAAATGCTTTTTTAAAAAATTGTCAAGGAAATGCCATCCACACGAGAGAACTGTCTCTTAGGCTCAGCTTTTCTCAGCACTGGAAGCTCGTGAGCTGAGCATACATTTCCATTTTTGAACCACCAACGTTTACTGAAAACAGTTTCATTTACAGAGTAGCACTCTAGCTTAAACATATGTGACAAACGATAGATTTAAAAAATTTTTTTTTTTAACAATGGCTTTCTGAACAGCATAATAGTAATAACCATGCTAATTGAGGACAGACCTGGGAATGCTGCCAAAAAAAGGGGAGCAATTTCAAGGGCAACGTTCCCTTTCTGTTAGCATTTTTCCCCTCATCAAAATTTCAGCCCACCTGTTTTAACCCACTTCCATTTGCGCAGGTTAAACACACCTGCTAAGGGTCGAGCACAAGCAGCTGCCAACTGCTACCTTCATTACGGTTTCACTCACACGGAGGATGATCCAGTGTGACATTAGCGTTTTTAGGATCCGGATATTTAATGTTTCAATCCCAAAAAAAGAGAGAAAAGTCACATATTGTCGCTTGGTAATATATATGGATATATATCTATATATATATGTTTATATATATATATAAAACATCTTGCAGTGAGCTGGATGCATGAGTGTCTGTAAATAGTTGAGATATGTAGATGGAAAAAAAAAAAACATTCACAAGAGACTGCAATAGAGCATTCTGTCCACTCAACATCTGACACAAATAACTAGGGGCAGGCAATTGCATTAGGCCTGCTCAGCTGGCATTTATTAGTCCTGTATGCTTGACTATGATTCTCTTCCATCATTTGAGCACAAATCCCCTCGCAACAATTCAGTAATAATACATCTCTATCTGCGGACGCGTCCGTCCTAAATCTCTGTTTCAGCCTGCTGTGCAGACTCGTACAAGCATACTCGCTAGCGTAGCTGTAGCATCGTCCTTCTCTCTCCACGTCAGCAGGAGCTGAAGAGTTTGTGCTTTTCACTAAAGAATGTGCAAATCAAACAATTATCTACAATAACTCAGAAATCGGTCGGTTCATTTACGGAAAAAAGAAGTGACACCACATTTTATCCATTCACAATGTTAGAAAGACCATTAAGAGACAAATTATAAAAAAAAAAAAATCATATTTTGGTTTGCATAGCAAAGCAACATCAAATAATAATTAAAAAAAAAACTATTTACAGGAATACACATCCCTTTTGTGTGATTTACATTTCGGATTTCAAAAAACGAGCAAAACAAACATCTTTCTTGTTTTTTTTTTCCCAAGTGATGCACATTTTGTGGCACAAAATGGGCAGGACATGTGACGTTTTGTCGTAAATTAGACAAAGAAGCAAACCGCAAGCCGAACGCCGTCAGGAGACGTGTGTCTGTACATTAGCTTCACAGTTCAGTGTTGGTCTCTGAGGTAAAAATCGCCTCGTGGAACACCGGGGGGAGAAGCTCATTGGACATTGCAGGGGTGAACAATGAATCTCTCTTGCTCTCGCTCGTCCTCGCTTTCAGTCGCGTGGGCAGTGAGTAGTCTGGCTTATCTCTCACACATGGCACTCTGAAGCACAGATAAATGGAGGTTAATGCATTCTGGACAATTCAGAGCAGGGCTGTGATGGCACTATGACAGTATAGAAAAATCGAAAATAGCTACACCATTACTGGTATTTCTATGCTTAAAAGATTATTTGGGTGATTCCAGGATTGGGATTGGGGTACAAATTAGCCCTTGTTATTAGAAATTAAAATTCATTTTTAAAAGATTTATTCAACACTGAATCTAAGAAAACATGCATCAAAAATGTGTTAACCAGAAAACTTTTTGTTTTTTTCTGCAACGTTTCTTTGCTGATTCAGTGTCTGCATTGTGCTTTTACACGAGTAACAGACTTCCTGTAGTATTAGGCTCGAGGTATTTCTTTTAGCATATAATTATCAAATATGCCAACTAGCATACATGCTAATGACACGAGGACATTAAGAACAATCTCATGATTTGCTTAAAATGAATAATTTATCATTTGGGTAAGGGGTCGCAAGTTCAAAGTGAACTCATCAGTCAATGTCATTAAAAATAATGAAACAAGAATGAGAGAACTTTTTCTTCTTCTCATGAAATTGTCTTCAAATTCAAATGCTGCAACTTCGTAGTGATATACAGTGCTGTGCAGAAGTCTTGGCACCCCCCCCCCCTTTTTTGTACTAATTCTGAGTCAGTATGAAAACATTTTCTATTTCCAAAATTCAATTTTTCCAACAAAAAATATAAATGTTACAGAAAATGTTACAGTTTCAGTGTCAGTAAAGAAAGCAACATGTTACATAACAGACCACTTTTCAGACAAAATAACATGCTGAAGGCTGGTGAAAGGGTTGTCACACCAAATATTGACTTTGTTTAGTTTATTACTGTTTACTGCTCTTTATAGTATTGTTTTTTATGTAGAAACCATTCTTTTTGTTGCATCTGTGCTTTATAGCATTTCTTTGCTAGGACTTTTGCACAATACTGTATAAATATGACTTGTGGAACATTTCAGATATTTCAGAGGGGTGAATGTGTTCAGGTTTGAGGACAAGGTTGAGCAAATGTTGCTGGATACTAAAATGTACATTGAACAATTAACAAATTAAAATTTAACAGTTTAAATGTTAACAATCATAACCTATAATGGATGACTCAAGGAAAAGGATGCTACCAGCATGAGATTTCTGACCTGTTTTGCTGATTTACATTTCAATGTAAGGAGCATTCTGTAGATTTCATTAGTGTTTTAAATTATTTTTCTGAAATATACACATAGGGTGTTTTTAAGGACACGTCTATGTTTAAATTGCCATTCACCCATTTAGCCAAACAATAATCAGATCTGCTAGTTTAACCACAATAAAGGCTGACGAAATGAAAGAACAGAACAGAGAGTAACCCCAGGACCTGAGAGACTCAACAATGGTGTTAAATGAACTGCATGATAATGTGAATTTTTCATCTCGGTGCACACATAGACACTGAATCTCAATCGAGTGAAAGTTAAGTTCGCTCACATAGATGTCCGTAGTTGGCCTCGGTGCTGCCTGACGCTCGTCCTGCAGAGTCTCGCTGATCTGTGCTGGACCGTCTCTGTGAGACGCATCCCAGCGTGCCTCTGGAGCTCCAGTTGGCTGTGTGCTGCTGCTCCAGTGTAGACACCACACACTCGTCAGGAGGATCAGAGCCCACAGAACCCCAGGAAGTGTGTAGCCGTGCACCAACGCTGTGCAGGGGCTCCGAGGAGGGAGTTCGCACTGCAGGGGAGACGAGATACACTGGTAACTGTTACTATGCTGGATGGAAATGCTGCCCCTTATGTTCTCTTCACTAGCAATATATATGCCAATGGTTTTATAGATGTGTAAATTTAATTAGCAATTAAAATGTAAACATTTATTAGCAATTTAAATATGTTTATGGAAATAGACACAGAAATTTTTTTAACATTCTTGGGAGTTATTGGTGTAATATTGGTTTTAATATGGTCCTTTAGGGTAACTGTATTTATTATATATTCAACTATAATACTGGCACTCCTTCCCTGATCAAGGTGCTTACTGAAGGATGAATGGATCAATGGGAAGCCACAGATTTATTATCTTGTAACTACAGCTGTGACTGTGGTACTTAAGTGTTGTGTTATGCTTATGACACTACCATAGTTTACTGAATGGTACAGTAGCTGGTTGTAGACTACATCTCCCATGATCCTCATCCCAAAGCTTCATCACATGAGGTGATCTCACAGTTATCTGATTACTAATGACACTCGTCTGTTTGCAGTCAGACTCCACTCTTTAAAGAACCCAGATTACTGGTTTGATTATTGGTTTGATCACAGCCTGCTTCATATCTCTGAGTATGGCCTAGCCTATCCAATGTACAGTAGCAAAGGTTTCTTTGCTACTGTACATTGGATTTCCTGGGTGGAGAATTCATTAGCTAGCCGATTTAAATATACATACCAAACAAACACTTATTATTTTTAGGGTGCTCATTTTCTGGTTGGTGGACCTACTTGTCCAATGGGCAACTACGAATAGAAAAACTGATAGCACAGACATGATATCTACTTGCCCCCATCCCTGGTTTTAATAAACCCAGTAAACTTGCACTCCATGACAATATGTAACTATTCAATACCATAAATATAAAATAAGGTTTTATGAAATAAATTACAACAGTTTACCTTGCTATAAGTAGGTATAAGTAATATAGTAAAGAAAATGTAAAACACTGCAGCTGCCAAACATCATACCATTCATATGTCACACAATATATAACATTCTACCAGTACAAAATACCCATATAAGTACCCATATAAAACATTCCTGCAACTCCACTCATATTTCCTTTTAAAGTCTAGCCAGTTTCAGCTGCGTTTCACTAGAAGAATAACATAACAGTAGTACGGGAGCTATAATAAACAGATGTACCATAGCACTGTTTCATATTTACAAAAAAACATCTGTTTCTACACAGTTATATTTTACATTATTATTCCCAGGTTAAACTGATTAGGGCCTAGCTTCCCAAATACACTGTAAAGCTGATATTTACTTGAACTAATGGAGAGAGTGTTTAATGTAATGCTCACTCTACTATTCACTGGTAACCTTTGCTGAAACGCTCTTGCCACGACTCAGTGCTGAACATGATCTCTGTAGGAAAAATATTTGAATGATTCACCCTGGCTCATATTGACCTGAACAGAACATAATCCTGTTGCTGTTTCTCACCATCAGCAATGTCATCTCTCCTGTGAGGTTCAGTCCCTGGTGTCTCTACTCGTAGTTTTTGTGAAGGCTGCGATACCCGTTGATGACCCAGGCTCTGAATCGCTAGAAGTCCTCCGTCTATGGAGCCAGCACTACTTGCCTGGGTTCGGTGAGAGTAAGGGTGTCCTATGGAGCACAGAACAAACATTGGAATAAAGCACATCTACTGGGATGTCTCTTCAAATAATTCGAACAAGCACATAATGAGCATGCAATGCTGCGATGAGCACGCCAAGTTCAGAGTGCTTGGTGCTCTGCCATATTGCCCGGGTCTCAACACTGCAGTGGTTGTTCCCTGTAGGAAGGGAAAGAAAACTCCCTGTCGGTTGATCATGTAAAAACTGACAAAGTCAAACCAGGTTACACTCTGCCAAAACTCCGAGCTTGTCCTGCAAGGTCATTCTCTAAGGGAGGGGGAGGCAATATAAAAAGACCTTTAGAGGGAGAGGAAGGTGCAGTGTATGCAATCTGAGCAAGGCAGCAAAATTCAGGTAGAGAAAAGTGCTAAATCAGATTCACATACCCCATAGATCAAAGATGCCTAGTGTCAAAGCAAGGAGGTGTACAGTTCTATCATCACTGGTAAACTGTACTGGAGCTAAAGGTGTTCTCCCCCCTCTAACCATGCATCCACTGTGCTATTCTCTGGGCCATCCTTTTCATTTTAATGCATGAATTTTGATGACTAAACAGCCACTTGATTTCCAAAATGAAATATCATTAAGCGTGGTTTGAGATTGGGTTATGATCCTGAAACCATTTTAAGCTGACAAGAGGGATGTTGTACTTGTAAATACTGCAGTTGATGCAACTGACCACAGTGTACTTCTAAATTGACCTTAGAGCTGAATTACTTTGACACTTATTTATCTGGAAGTCTGTATTTTGTGAGTGCCTACAGTGGGTTATGAGAAAGGGAGGTGGTGCGGGCTGCATGGTGAGAAACCCTTCAATCATCCATCCAGTTTTGACTTGGAAATTAAAGAGCTCAAATGAGATGTCAAGTACGAATGATTGCTTCCATCTAACCTGAATGCCGTTAGTGACTGATACAGCATTCCTTTTTTTTTTCCCTAATATGAATTTCGCTGTGATGTGAAAGCACGTACTTTTTGTTTCAGACCCTCGTTAACAATTCATGGAAACATGTCACCATAAAAAAATCTGCTAATAGTCCATCTGAGACAAGGATAATGTTTGGAGAAAAATGGAAATCAAAAGAATTTTCCTCTCAAGCATCTGTACTTCAATTTTGGTGAGAAAAGGGAATTTTTACCCAGCCAATGGAGTAAAGGAAATGGTTGGAAATAATAAAATTTGACTGTAACTGCCATATTTGTTACAGCACGTGTACACAGCCTTGTTTCCCAAATGAATTAATGCAATTTCTTGGACGACTGAGGCTTGCCAATGTGACTGTTCAAGTGTGTGATTCAATAGTTCTGTTCACCTGTGATCGCTCCTTCCACAGTTTCCAGGCTGCATCCAGGGGAATAGTCTATCCCACACAGCTGTCGGGACAACTCATAGCCTTCACTGTCTCCCTCTTCATCCTCTCCTTCAGTCAGGATGTCTGATCCCAATGTACTGGACACGTACCCCATGGGAGGGGCAGGGGTCTTGGGTGGATGGGAGCTGCTTTTCAGATGCCTGAAAGTAACACATAAGTAATGTGTCTTTGGTTTCAGTCACATTACTTTGTCAAATCTGCATGTTTTGTCTGATTTTCCTTGAAACAGCTACTGCTGTAGGTCTCTCTATTCCCATAAGCTTGCAGTAATATATGAATTTATCAAACTACCAACCGTGCAGTTAAATCACTTGGGGAATAAAGGGAGCACCATGCCATCTTTCATTTGTGATGACAGCATCGCCAACCATAGAAGGATGGCACTGTGCCAGCTGTCCCATCCAATCAGATGGTGGTACCTTGCTACGTTTTTCACCCAGTGAGATCACGACCAGTCATAGAAATGTGGTGCCTTGCTATCTTTTCCATTCAATAAGAACACAGCCAATCATAGGCAGTACTTTGCCATCTTTCCCACCCAGTGTCAGCAAGGTCAATGGTATTTTGCTTTCTTTCACCTCTAATGAGAATATGGCCAATCATGGAAGGTTGGTATCTTTCCATTTTCCCACCATATGATGAGAAGCTCAACATGAACTTGTGGTGCTTTGCCAGTCCTTTTAACTCAATTACAGCATGGTCAACCAAGGAAGGGCATTGAGGTCTTTTCAACCGTTATTGTTGTATTATTCCCTTAGCCCCTGACCACTCTGGAACGGTAGAAAAGGTGCGTTAGTGTCGTGTCAGTTAGGTGGAAGAGTGGTACATTGGCTTTCACTTTACCCATTGAGGGTATAGCCAATCATGGAAGAGGATTACCTTGCCATCTTCTCAGCCCAATGATTGCATGACCAACTAGGGAATGGTGGGACCTTGCCATCTTTCCCACCCACAGAGGGCCTCTTTTTATCCAATGACCTCTACTGATTAGTACTTCTCCACCATAGAACAGTAGAATCAGTGGGTTATTGTCGTACTGGTTAGTACCGAAATCTATCCCTGATCTAGCCTGATCCCAGAACTCTGGAAGCAGTGCTTTAACCAGGAGATCCACACAGATGCCTCAAACACTGTATGGCTAAAGCAGTTTAAACCATCAAGAGCTTACCCATGTCTACACAGTATTTCTAGTCTAACCTGCATCTATGTGGAGAATGTTTGGAGCTGATAGTACTAATTCCATTGGAAGGCTCACACAATGGGCTGGTAATTGGGTTGGTGTGTGTTTGTGGGGGTTAGAGTGAGACGGTGGGCAGGCCTGTCAGCTACATGTCTGTAATCTTCAGCACAGCTGCCCGCATGTCAACCTCACTGTGTCTCAGATGTGTAGCGTCTCGGTGCGTAATTACCAGCTCTTTTTCCTGTTCTCAAAGACGCCGGCAACAGCAACCCAGTCATTACCCCCAGAGCTCCAGTCCACCCCACTCTCACTATCATGACAAGATTCTCCCACCAGACATTACAGCTGTAATCAATGAAGCTGTTTTTGGAGCTCCTAAAGGTAAGGTGAAGCCTCACGTTTCCCGTACAACAGAAACTAAATAACGGGTAATGAAATGCTGAAAATGTTGTATTGATATGCAAAAATATCTGTTCTCTTCAGCTGATTGGAGCTGCTGTCTGTCACAACACTTATGGCAATAACCAGGTGTATTTCTGAATGGTACATAAATGTCTCATTATGTGGAGAAATACATTTCTGGCAGTATAATTTCAGTCCTGTGATGCTGCAATATTTTTGCCGTCAAAGACGATGATTGTTCTTTTCAAGTGCACATGTGCAACCATATTCATATCTTTTTTTTTTCTTTTTTTTTTCAGAAGTGAAGAAAATCGAAATGGAATGTTTGAATGATGTGTGTAATATTTCAAGGTGATTTATGAATACCATTTATAGAGTAGGGATAAATTACAGTGACATAAACAGCATCGTTGCCTAAAATGCTCATTCAAACATGAGCAATCACATCAGAATTCATGTGTAATGGAAGCATTAAAATGATGCTGGTCACATTGCATACAGTTTAAAATCTTTGGAAACCTTTGAAGATCTCTAAGATGTAACAACAAAACAGTGTTTTTGTGGATATGCACATTTAATGTCTATATATTTTATATCTTGCTCACCAGCTTTGCTTGGCCACCTCGTATTGGTAGGCGCGGGTAAGCTCGTCCAGATGGGCCTGGAGCATAGACTGCATTTCCTCATGATGCGAGGACCCCAATGAGCCAGAGGAACTCTGGCCATAGGGCAAAGCTGCTGGAGATGAAGCCACACCCCTCAGGGGTGGAGTGGGCACTCGTTCTTCCTCCTCGAGTTCGTCCTCCATGCCCTGGTGTAGGTATGACTGAACAGGGAGGGGCGGAGCCCAGGTGTCGCTCTCATACCTGTGCCATTGACGGATTGCTGGATTTAGAGGCTAGAACCCAGAGGCCAGTGGTGGTGAGACATATTTTGACACATACTTAAAGATTAGTGGGAGTATGTGAGAAAGACCCAGGACTAATTTAAGTAACCTTAGCCTTAACAAAGGTGAAACAAAAGATATCAGCTCACTCAGCAGTGCTGGAGAAGAAACATAATGCTCATTAAGCTTCCTGCTCCCTCTCCTCTCTCTGCTTTGCTGCTCTAAGCACTTTGACTGAGAAGGCAGCTGTGTGGTATAGTTGGGTCTCAGCACATTTCGATGAACGAGAGAGGCTATCTAGGGGCACCCTGGTGTAGAGTTAAAACTACTCTGCTCTTTCTTTGTCTCATGTGGTTTCATTGAGAAACAGTTACATTGTGTATAGTGTTCAACAACAAAGATGTATATTGGTAATTAAGGCATATGTAGCACAGGTCTTGTAAAAATGCCTTTTATGTAAAAATCAGTAAGCGCGCGCGTGTGTGTGTGTGTGTGTGTGTGTGTGTGTGTGTGTGTGTGCGCGTGTGTGCGTGTTAACCTTACCCTCCCTCAGATCGATGCTCAGGGGCATAGTGGTCCATCTCTGTCCCTGGTAAAGGATTCATGGGTGGTGGAGGTAGGGGTAGGTTGGCCCAGCAGGAGCCATTAGGCTTTGCTGTTTTACCCCCTCCTTTCGATTTCTTCTTTTTCCCATTCTTTCCCCCTAAAGGAGGCAGTAGAGGGGACATCATCTTCATTAATGAAGCAAACACAAATTTTGACATTCAATATGACACAGAAGGTGAAACTAGATCCACCATGATGCGAAATTCACAGCTTTCATCTGAATTATGCTACAGAAGCAGACGAGAGGATGAAATGGAGGCAGAGGGAAAAAGTGCTCGACTAATTGTGGAGGTTGAAGGTCAGGGTTGAGCAGAAAGTCTTCTCCCCATCATGTGTCTTTCAGCACACAGGAAGAAAAGCTGTAGTCTCCGAGGTGCCTAATGAGCAAGTCCCATTCCCCCACGGACTAGGAGGCTGCTGGGGAGCTTTTTTCATCACCTGCTCTGCCTCTTCTCCTTTCATTATCTCGCTTTCTCTCTTCTTCTCTTTGGCTTTGCCAATGATGGCGCACAAAGAGCTTTCCTGCCATGTCTTTCCCTCCTGTTCATGCTGTCATTTGCAGCACACACAACCCTGAGCTTACACTCTGCCTCCTGTAAGCTCTTCATGACACAAGCTCAGTTTGGTGTTTTAAACACACAGTAGATGGGATGAGGGCAGTCATGGGTGCTGCCTCACGATCCAGCTGTACTCATCTGCATGGCGACAGAGCACTAATTTCAAGTCCATGGGTCAAAACACAGAGGAATCCCTGCCTGCACTAATCAAATTAATCCACGGCATTGGGCTGTAACTCTGTGACATTTCTGGGCTACAAAACTCCCAGGGCTGAGAAGCAAAACACACATTAAAAAAAAAAGAAAAACGATTAAGGATGATATCCTCTGGGTCTGTTTTCTGCAAAGATGTAAATATTACATTGAATCCCTCTTGATCTGGGCACATTACTTCCTTTCTACGTTTTTTTTTGTACATTTCTTTTCCTAAAGCCTTTTTTTTTGCTTTCAGGCTTTATTGTCTTTATATTTCCCTCCGGTCCTTTTTCTTTCATGGCCCTATATATTAGATTAGCCGTCCCAAGATACAGTATGTTCCACACTCCTCATTAGCTGGGCAGCCAAGTAAATTAGAGGCCATTTTCAGAGATGACCCTGAAACAGTGCCGAGGGCCATCATCACTGAACACTGGCCAAAATAATGTGGCATAAATGCATACGCTGCAACTCTGATATGGATAAGAGACAAAAAAAAACTACAGAGGCAAAGATCTAGCAGTAAGAACGAGAAAGATAGAAAGCAAGACAAACTGCGACTTTACTCTTCCTGTCAGGCTAAGTACTCTGTTCAAACACTGAATAAGTCAGTGTGATTTTTAAAATTTAAACTCATCCAGGAGTCCCCACAGCTCAGAACTTTAAGAAGATTAGAAGATTAGCTTTAATGGGTAAAGTGTTCTCGTTTAGTTTCCTCCGGCACAGCAAGACTGAGAATGAAAGTGAAAAGGGAGCTTTGTGCATACCGTTGGCACAGGAACGGTTTTCCGTGAGTGAGTAGCCCAGGCTCGGCATTTCATGCTGTGCTCGCAGCGAGGCCTTCCAGCGCGGCTCGGGACGATCCACTGCCAGCTCGTGGAAACTGTTGGACTGCAGGATCTGCGTGGTGGCATAGGGGCTGGCGTGGTTTCCTCTGCCTGGGCTGCTGTACCCGGCCTTGCCGGCGAAGTCAATGCTGCTGTAGATAGCTCCATCCGACAGCATGGTGCCCGTCTTTTCGCCGGCACCAGCAGGCAACACGTCTGAGAGCATGAGAGATGGAGAGATTAAAGAAAAAGCGACAAGAAGAGGGACAGTAGCAGCGCTTAAGGTCAGTGTGAAGCTTATTAGCGCACCCTGCTGCTGCTGTTCCACACACTCATCCTGGCTTAAATGAGGTGAGATAAATAAAAGAGATTAGCTAGCAGATTAATTATCAGATGACATGGGATGCTCGATGGGGGGGAGGGGGGGTGTGATGGCTGTGAAAGATGGACACACATGCTGAGCTGACCTTCAGCTCGGACCAGCTCAACCCGTAGAACTCGCTGAGATTCAATTGTGCCTAATACACACACACACTTTAGTACATGCCTAAGCAGGTATACGTCAGCAAACTCATGCAACTTGTTTGCAACTCATGCTATAGACAGTATTCACCCTTTTGAATTGGTTTGCATTTTACTATCACAGTATGAAACTATAAACATGAAGCCATGAAAGACTTATTGGTCATTTTATTAGGTTTGCATATCATACAAGTTGTTCTATAGATACACGATTATTGACTGTAGCCCACGTGACAGTACATATAGTTTGTCAGGCCACCTCCACCCCATCAATCAGTGGAACAATATTATTTATGTGATGGACCAGTCTCAGTACAGCAGAGACACAGATATGATGATATTTACCCACCACGCCATCCCACAAGTTCACACTGGGTAGGACCACAGACCCCGCTACAGGACATTAATACCTTTTTGTCCCTGTTCTCTTGTGAACTGTAGCATATTTTCCTGCAGGATGTTTCTATACCCAACTCCATTTGTTTTCATTTAAATCTTATTAGTCTTCCTCATATCAGTCTCTGTCACAGGATAGTATCTCAAAAGTGTAATGCTAACACCATCATGCTTCACAATAGGGATGGTGCTGTTACTGTGATGTGCTGTGTTTAGGTTTCTGCTGAGTACTGAAGCTGAAAAGTTAACAAACCATAGCAACTGTAGAGTATTACACAAGCCTTTGGGCAAATTCCAAAACATGATGGGATGTGTTGTTTTTTCCCCCTTTTTTTTAAACAAAGGATTTCCTCATGCCACCATTCCGCACAAGCCGGCTTTATGAATCTGATTCCTATTTGGTTCCCATGTTCTTGAGAAACTTACATTCTTGCCCCTGGTGGTATATTTAAAGAGTGTGTTTTTGTTTGGAATGTTCCTTAAGCTTTGTGGTATAGTGTTTCCTTGGAACTGGGGAAGCCCTGCTGCCATGCTGAAAATGGGAATCGGCATAATGGTTTCCTTTAACCGTGCTCCCATCAATATCTAATGACTTTTATGGTATATGGAAACCATAAGGCCAACTTCCATTTAAAAGGTTTTTTTTCTCCAACAGGGGAGGATATTTTCTTCTGAAATCATGTGGAAAAACCTCAGCAAACGTGGACTCCAACCAAGTAATTATGCAGTAGAAGAGAGTTAGCTGCTTCAGTTGGTTACTGTTGTTAATTGTTAATGTATTATATTACTGCAATACTTTTTTACTTTTATATCCTAGTGTACTTTGTGCTCATAAGCAGCAAAAATATGAGTTAAATACATGGGTTCATGCTGCACAATAAAAAAACAACCCCAAAGGTGGTGAAATCTATTTGCAGGCACTGTAATCCCATGAGTTATTTTTTAAAACCTATTGTTAAAACCTATTGTTTTTAGGCACACATGGATGAAATAGATGAGGCACATGAAGAACAACTGGAGTTGAAAGAGAATTTTTGGTAGTGTGTGTGATCACTTGTCATTTCCACTACTGAGCGATTCTGGGCTTGCTGAAATATTCATTATCCTCATACATGAATTCAGAAAAATATAGTGAGGGTGTGCTTGGGGCCCTGAACCTGCGACCTTTTCTCTCTCTTGTGGGCTTTGTAGTAGCGATCTCCTCTTTCAGGCACTTTCTTTTGCTGTGTTGTAGCCTCCTGAGATCTTACCTCCACGGCCAAAGTTAGTGTGGTCTTTGGGAGCGCCCAAACCACTGTTGGCAGGCAGGCTGGTGGATGGCCAGGAGTCAGCTAGCCAAGGGAGGCCAGGGTCACCGGCTTTCAACAGACCAGGACGACTAGCACAGAGACAAAAAGAGAGAGAAAAGGAAGAAGTGCATATATAAGTGTATGCTCTGCATGATACCCAAAGGGTGAATAAGAGACACAAAGAATAACATTCACACACTGCTTTCCATTTTTTTTTCACGGTCTGCATCAGCACCAGATTGCTGCAAGAGCTCGTTCCCCAAGTACACCGCCCCGAGCAGTGAAAATAATAAAGACACAAACAAAAAGACATAAAACAGTGACAAGTCTATAAATCTGGTACTGAGCCTCTGCCCCCCCTTCCGCCCCAGAGAGAGAGGAGCTGATAGCAAGCGCATGGCGGAATATTAAAACCCCCTACAGCAAGTGTTTCCACCTTCATTTGGGGATGGAGAGGTTACCAGTCTCCATGGTAACTAGAGTGGCTGATGCTCATTGGCTGGCAACTACCAATTGAGCAAAAAAAAAGCTGATGTAGAATTTTGATGCATACAATAAAACATGACGGGGAACAGAGCATGTACATTTTTCACTCGGTTATTGGAGACGGGGGGGACATTTTGAATTTTGTTCATTTGTGTACCAAGAAGGGAAGTCGGAGTCAGCCAGGCGGGTTGTACACATGATTTGGTTTACCTTTCATCTAATGAATGCAGCAGCCCAGGAAAAAGTGTTCCCCTAAGAGCCGAGAGAGCCAGCAGCACATGGGGACTTCAACACATCTGAGCTCAATGGCTCAAGGTGTAGATTATGTGAGCTGTTTCGACCCAGACTAACACACACTCATATGCATCTCATTCTCATTAGCATGCGCATTCCAACAGACACACACACACACACACACACACACATTCCTGTACTCAGGAGCATATACACAAAAGCAAAGAAGTAGCATTTATACTTAGAAGCAACATATTTTCCTGTGTTTGTTTGGCCTCTTGGCTAGTTCTGCCTGCTCAGCTATGCTAATCCAGCTGATGAAGATTCTCACCTCCACAGGGNGCCTCTGTTTCTCTCATTGGGTCACTAACCAACGATATTTAAAAAATGCTCTATGAACTTGCATGACAGGAGGGTAGATGAGTGCCTAGGGGCTGTGTGTGTGTGTGTGTGTGTGTGTGTGTGTGTGTGTGTGTGTGTGTGTGTGTGTGTGTGTAAAAGTAAGAGTGCTTATGAGGGACACTTTCTCTCAGATAATTATCTTTTCACATTCTCTTGAGCTTCTTTCGACAGGAGAATCCATCACCAGCTCTGGGGAGAGCCGTCCATAGCCAGGCCATGACGATGAATGGAGGAATAAAAAAGCAGCCCTGACACATTAATTGTTTCGGTTAATTCCAGCCAGAGGAGATTTATTAGCCAATCAATCGATACATCAGCTTAGGCGTTGCTCTGGCACGAGACGCCGAGTATCGGAACATCCATCAGGTTCCTGTCTGCTAGGCCGTTAACATCGGCAGTTTCAGCAGAGAGACTCTCCACTGCTTTAGTGTACTGCTCTGAATGTGCAGCTGATCTGAAAATGAATGCTGAATCATGAAATTGAGTCATACACCATGATGTTCTTGCCCAAGGTTAAAGCACATCACAGAGCAGTCAGGCAGAAAAAAACCCTAGCCATATCATAGCTTTATTTTTTTTTTTCTGTTCTCAGCACTGTTTACTTGGTCAGATGTAAATGTCAATACACGCATCACTCACCTTCCACTTCCCATCAGGCCTCTGTCTCCATGTTGGAACGTCACTGCAGGGCCAGCAGCCAGAAAGACACGCCAGAATGGGGGAGGGAAGCAAAACAAAATCCAACTCAAATCACTGCCTGGTTTCATTACATCAGCATTTAAATTTAATGTCTTACAAACTGGATGGCTTACTGCCTACGGTGCCATCAAACCCGTCGGAAGTTAGAAAGGGATGGGACAAATGACCAGTACCTGCACGAGTGAAGGTGAAGGACTGGACTGTGAAACAAAACACACACACACACACACACAGAGAATTAGAATTCGGTACAGGTACACGGCAATAAAATGCAGATGAGGAAGGCTTGAAATGGGTGACACGTGATGTGTCTGATGCTTGAACTGACAATGATATTGTAGTGAACTTGATCTGAGTGAACTTGGAGGTGGGGCATGAGCATGTGAGTATGTGAGCACATGAGCGCATGAGCAAGACGCACACTGGCTAGCCTGCTCGCAGCGAGAGACTGATACGAATGAATTTGTCCCCACGTGAGCTCAGGATCAAAGCCCAGGTGATGGATAAAGCACAGGGCTATTGAATTAGGCAATCACCGCCACATGCACCTAAGTCACTGGACCGTGATGATGGCAATACGTATTATAATGAGTGTAATCCACAGCTACATGCAATAATTACCCCCTGGGGGAGTACCAAATTACATTTCAGAGGCTGGAAACTGTACCTAGAGCTAATGTAGGAACAATATGGGTCACAGTCTTCTAATATATGCAGCGTAATGGCGTTTCATTTCCAAATGAGGGTGCAGGTTATGATGGGATTGTGTTCAAGGTTGATGCACATAAGTAATAGTGCAATGCATTGTAGTAGGGGCATGTGTCCGAGCTGGCTGCTTTTGTTTAGCGCTGGCTTATGCAATTGTGCATACACACTAACACAACAACTTTAAATAAAATACTAGGTGCGGTTTAGCTAATATAGTAGTTTCTGTTCTGTATGATCATCACTATGAAATCCAGCTTACCATGCATTTCTTTCCTTTCAGCCATACAATGAGAGATGAGAGTTTCGCAGGCTAAAAATAGCTGTACTTTGCATTCAAATTAATTATGTGCCAACACAAAGTATTTCTTTTTTTTTGCTAGTGCTGCCCTACCAGTGACTCGTCTCTAGAGATCTCTAGAGATGTAGGCTTCGGGCATGACGCATGGCTTCTCACCTGCGTAGTTGCTCAGGCCTTTCCTCTTCTTCCTCCTCCAGTAGAGCCAAGCGCTGAATCCCATGAGCACAATCCAGCACGCGCCCCCCAGGCCTGCGATGAAGGCTGGCTGCTTCAAGACATCTGTGATGCTGCCGCTGCCCTCGTCTCCAGTCATCACGTCCTGTAACTCAGCACCTGTGAGCATAAACAGGTGAAAACTCATTCAATATTTCACCAGGTTTTCATACAAATCTCATTATTTGAGAAATTCTCCTTTTTTTTTTTTTCTTAAGACTCCCTCCACAGCGGGCTCCCTATCAAATCAAATCAAGTCACATCCCAGCTGCAGATAAGGAACACCAATTAAAAGTGCAAGGGAAAATCTATTTTTGCTAATAGGATTATTGTACGACTGATTAACAGCGTAACAAGCAAATGGAGCAAGGAGATACTGGAGCACAATACACGATGCGAAAGAGAAACCGAGCTGCGTTATTGGAGTGCAGGACAGTGAGCCACCCGTCAGTTTAAGCTGAAGGACTGGAGATTGACACTGGGACTCTATCAGGGTTTGATTTCCTGGTGCAGCTACAGCTCTGTGAAATGAGATTCAAAGGCTCACAACATGAGCAACACCCCAAAAACACGATCATTAAGGCCTCGCAGCACAGCCTTCTCGCTTGGCTGCAGGAGAGTGTTTCTGGCCCTGGCAGTCAAAAGCCGTGGAAAAAGGGGAGAGCGCAGCGCGTCAATAGTATTGATTCTGGCTGTATTTATCTGGCCTCATACATCAGCGAGCTTGATAAAATGTGATAAGGTGATAAGCCGCAGCAATAAGACAGTCCGCTACGTTAGCAATGGCTGCATTTATTGGAGAGCATTATTGATACAGCCAACAGTGTTCTGCCGAACGACACTGGACAGTGTATTAAATGAAAATCTTATCGATTTTTATATCATTGCTTGTTTAAAAAAAAAAGAGAGCTCAGCTTTGAAAAGCATACTCACAGGGTGGTACATAATCTCCAATGGTACTGTTTTTCCTTCTTTTTCTGTCTTTCAGTAAAGCACGACAAATTTAGAAATCATTATCTGAGCCTCCATCTAGTAATGATTGTGTTTGTTCAGTCCAGCAGTAAACCCTCGATACAGCGAGGCGGTTTTTCATTCTGTCATGACTTAAAAACACCTGGCAAATTGTACTTTCTTTCTTTCTTTCTTTCTTTCTTTCTTTCTTTCACTCTCCTTCTCCTCCTCCTTCTTCTTTGTCTTGTTGTTGATCTTCAGTAACCTCTTTATCCTGGCTTTTTAACGTAAATCATTTTATAAACCTTATACATGCCACTTCAGGCCTTCTATATTTAGAGTAAATAATACAATTATACCAGTAATTCTCTTCCTATTGTTAGTTCATGTCCCTGGCCCAGAAAGGACCATGATTCATCAGTATAAATCACTTAAAATGCACAGTTCTTGTTTTTCTGCAACCTTCCATCACAAAGCCTGCCTCTAAACATCATCTGATGAATGGGAAGGGGGGGGGTGGTGTATATTATATATACCAGAATAATATCATATCATATTTTACCTTCCCCTCCCATGGAGCAAATCCACTGAGTCTGTTTTGCTCACATTATAGAAGAACAATGTGTTATGATCTCCCTTTCACACTGTCTTTTACAAATCTTCCCCAGTTTGACAGAATTGACATCACAGTCTCGCGGTCTCACCGATCACAATAGGCTGTGGCTCGCTTTTCACCCCGACGCCTGCGCTGGTGCCTGCTGCCACCTCCACTCTGTACTGCACGCCCGCCTGCAGACCCCCAACCACCACCGAGCGAATGGCAGCGTCCACCGTCTTGTTCACATGGAAGCGGCTTTCGTTTCCCAGACACCAGATCTAACGCCCGAGAGGACGCAGAACAGGAGGGAAAGGAATGAGAGGGAGAGGGACAGGACACAGAGTGCATGCACCCAGAAAGAGGTCAAGATGAAGTAACCAAGATAAAGAAAAAGTCTTAACCCTTGTGTTTTGATCAATACTTGAAATGGATGTACTTTTAACCCAGACCAGCTTTTATGATTTCATATTGACTGTAAATGTTGGTATTTAAATATATGGTATTTCAGGTTTTCACCAAAGTATAACTGCAAAATTATAATAATAAACACACAAATCATTGGGACATGTTTAAATTAAATTAACAAAAACATTGGCCCTATTTTATTAATTTCACAACTCAGATGAGTTTATTATAGGTAATCAAATGGCCTATATAATATACACACACATTAAGATTTTATGACCTCAATTTAGTAGCTCGTCGCTTCATTAAGTTTGGTGCACGAGTAACCGTCGACGTGCAGTGTAAAACAATAAAACGCAGTATAATACAGTGTGCTGGATCAAGTGCTATTTTATAAACTTCCAAATAAATTGTGAGGAAGCCATAACGTGAAATTAAACCACATTTGCGGCAATTAACGTGATAACTATAACTAGGGCTATTCAAGTAGCCATATACAGTTTTAGCAATATACTATAGGCTCCTATTAACTGTACAATGCTTGGCATCTTCTCAACTGTATATCATTGTATTAGACTTTTTTTATTAATCGTTTTTAAATTGTCTCTTTCGCTTATATCATATTACATTTGACAGCAAAGAAAAAAACTCCTTCTATTTTCTATCCTGGATTTTTTTTTTTCCCAATTGAAGTAAGTGCTTGTGATTAAAGGAGTGGTCTAGGAGCTACTTAAAAACCCTGTCTGAGATGCTTATAGGCAAAAAAATGCAGATGATTTGCAGAATCTTTCCCTTTCTGAGAAGCCCAGAAAACTCACAGAAGCGTCTGCTTAACCCAACTCTGAACACGAGGAACTTTCCCACATATTGAAACAACTTAAGCTGCTGACTCTGAATACGTCCCTGTGTGTGATTACCACAGAACGTTGTCACTTTTCTCTAAATAAACAGTACCTTGTATTCCTGGATGATGCCGTTCTGGTGTTCGGTGGGTGGCGGGTCCCAGGAAATGCTGATAGACGTGCTGTTCTCACTGCCTACCATCAGCACCGTCACCTGCTGTGGAGGAGCACTGGGGGCTGCCCAGTACAACACTTATCACTGATCATTGTCCTTATTACAGCAAAAAACACACACACACACTCATAAACACACAAACACACCAACACCCACACGCCCACCCACGCACACACAAGCCTCCAGGAATCCAAATGGATTTTTAATGGCTTTCTTAAATGACCCAGACATCTGAGCAAACTATTGTCCTTTGACTATAATAAACATTGTTGAAGAAAACAGCTACCATGCCACATCGAGACTTTAAGTGCCTACCGTGAGCTNACAATGCTTTCAAATGTCACACAATCCCTACATATATGTACCGTATATAATTTTGCACATTTACACTGATAAATATGTACGTGGCTACTCTGCTACTTGACATACTGTTTCAAAGGTTCTTTTAAATAATCTCTAACGGAAAGCGCAAGGTTTTTTTTTTTTTGGTTTTTTTTTTGGATGCCATGCATGGCGATGTTGCATATAAAGCAGCAGGAGATGAGGTGTGACCGTCTCTGAGCCCTAATCCTGACTTTGTTAGTCCTGCACCGCTGCCATTGCTATCACAGCCCACACTTCACAGAGCACACACACTCTGCATCAGCCAAACCGGATACAGCTCTGAGTCAACGCACTCACGGCAATTACCTCCCCTACAGCATCTCCTCCCTCCTCTACATATCGCCCTTCTCCCTCTTTCCCCCAGGCTTCTCTGCTTTTCTTTTCCCACTGACAGTTTTTTTCCTCTCCACTCTTTCCTGGAGTGCATCCTGATATTACACTCACTTCCTGTTAAATATCTCTCACAGTTAATACTCTCTCTGGGCACTATCCTTGCGATAAGGCACAAAATTTTTTCACCAGTGATGCTGGATCGTTAAATTGCTGTGAAAAACTTCACATAGGAGAAAATCTAATACTGGTGGAACTAATATGTCGGAAATATACACTCACCAGCCACTTTAATAGGAACACCTGTACACCTGGTCATTCATGAAATTATCCAACCAATCATATGACAGCAGCACAATGGAGAAAATTATTCAGCTCCAGTTAATGTTCACAACAAGCATCAGAGTGGTGATGTGTGATCTTAGTGATTTTGGTGGCATGACTGTTGGTGCCACATGGGTTGGTTTGCGTGTTGCAGAAACTATTGATCTCGTGCACAAGAGACTCTAGAGTTTACACAGAATGGTGCAAAAACCCCAAAAAACATGCAGAGAGTAGTGCTTCTGTGGATGGAAACACCTTGTCGATTAGAGCGCTTAGAGGAGCATGGTTAGACTAGTTTCAGCTGACAGGAAGGCTACAGTAGCTCAAATAATAACTCTTTACAACTGTGGTGAGCAGAAAAGCATCTCCAAATGTACAAAACAAGGTTTGGAAGACTGCAAAAACATCACCTGGTCTTTTTTCCAATTTTCACCTGAAGCTCTTGACTTTATTTACTGCACTGCTACCATATGATTGTCTGAACGGATAACTGCATGAATGAGAAGGTATACAGGTCCTCCAATTAAGGTGGCTGGTGAGTGTACATATTCAGCAATATCACCTAAAAACGTTCAAAAAAACTGTCGTAAGTTGTTTTTTTTCCATTTTCTTTCTACAGGAATAATGGCCTCCTCATGGATACCGCCTCTAATCATGCATTGTTTAAATAGTCTCATTTCTCGTCTCTCTATAGCTGAGATAGATTTGGTTCGTCTAATATTTAATTAGCTTTCTAAGCCCTTTTATTGATTCTATTCATTAAATGATGCATAATGATGCGGAACCTGATTCACATTTCACAACAGAGCTGTTTATTATTTATTATGGATACAATAACTCATGGCCATGGTATTTAATTCATATATACTTGAGTAAAATAGACTATTTATATTGAAGTGAGGTGGCATTAGTAATGTACGGAATGGAACAGGACTTTCAGCCAGGAAAATACCATTTTGTCCTCAAGATTGAAGAATTTTCAAGAGGTGGTTATGCAAGTGCCTTTTTGCACTCGTGTTTGATTTCACTGTAAGAACAGATTTCAAATCTGAAACTCTCTTTGTGCCACTCTGCCTACATAAGCGTAGAAGAACTCGTTTCCGACCACAAGAATAGCCTCAGAGTATAGATATCGCTAAACACACTTCTGGATATTATTACTTTTACACTATTCATAACACTTTTTATGGATAGTTAATATAGGCACACTACAAAAGTCAACAAAATCTATATTGTCAACAATTAAAATTGAAATTAAAATAAAATCTAGACTGTCAACAATTGCCATTTGCATTTCACCAACCAAAAAACAAATTCTAAACAATATATCGTGTATAGTAGATCATCTATACACACATATCATCAGTAGCCTGACAACTTGTCCCATTTTTCTTTCACCTTATTTGGATGGTCCAGTTTGCATGGTCTCATGATGTTTAGTAGATATTCTGTAGACTATCAACTTGTCCCTAGTCCTATCACAATTTCAGCTCTAGTTAATGTGGATTAGCGATAGTGTTTTAGAGCATGTTGAAAGCTAGGAAAACATCATCTGACATGTTGGTGTGAAACTGATGACAGTATATAGAGTGGATAGTGTGTCTATGTAAACTGGACTATCTAAATAAAGTTGCCATATATTCTGGCCATAATCACGGCACTCTTTGTCAGGTTCACACCTGCGATAGACATGAAAATGCGAAACTATATCGGTTTTGTAACAGTGTCTGATTTTAGCCTTCTTTGTGCTTGTAAATCATGTCTATGTAACTGACAGCAATAAGCTTCTTTACATCAAACAAAACCCTGGCATTTGTTTATCAGCAGTGTGTTTAACAGTTCTAATCGGGTTATGAGGCATGACAAGGCGGCCAGGGGAGCTGTCCTGGCTGACACTCAGTAAAGCATGGCTCCTGATCAATTACCAGCTTAACTTCTCAGTGTGATGCTGTACTCATATTAATAGGCAGGTAGCCACGGTGAATACTAAAGCACCACGTTATGCGTATCTGAGCTTGATCAAAGCACTCTATTCCCATGTACAGTAATGTAGGAGATGCTAATAAGCCCACTGACTCTGTGATGTATCGCTGGCAGTAATGTGACCTGGTGCGGTGTGGGTGGAGGGCTTCTGCCAAGTGACACCGTGCCAACCTCACAACACACTGCCCTCTGTTTCCATCCCAGGGGGACAGAGAGAGAGAGAGAGTGAGAGAGAGTGAGAGAGACAGAGAGAAAGTGATAGAAAGAAAAAGAGTAGATGAGTGAGAGAAAGAGAGGTGTGTATGTGTGAAAGAGGGCATGAGGGAAAAAAACATATAGACAGAATGTGAAATGAAAAGGGAGAGAGAAAAAGAAAAAGTGGGAGAGGATGAAAAATAGATGCATTGAGAGAGATGCAGAGAGAAAGCTAGAAAGAGAGATAGCGGAGGAAGAGTGAAGAGGGGGTGAAAGAGAGAGGAGGAAGAGTGAAAAAAGAGAGAGGAAGAGAGAGTGATATACTGTGTGTGTGTGTGTATGCAAGAAAGGGGAGGGGAAAGGAGCGAGAGACAAGAGGAAGAGAGAAAAAGAGAGGAAGGGAAACTGAGTGAGAGAGAGAGAGAAAGAGAGAGATAGGAGGGGTGAGAGAGAGGGAAAGAGAGATGGGGGGGGGGGGGGGAGAGCAATTACACTATAAGCCCTCAGGTGCATTCTGGGTATTAGCTGGTGTTTAACCTTACAACAACACTGCGGATATCAATGGACTGAAACACACGCAATCATGTGGCCTTTTCTGATGACCATATAACTGAATTTGACTGGAAAATCCAATTTCTCAGTCGTGGATGTTGATGTAAAAGAAGTGTTCAGAGTATGTCATCATTTGGTTCCTGGCATTCCGAGCAGCTTGAAATGATTTTTTTTGAGGGCACTGGAGAGAGGCACACTTGCAGAACTCATTAAAGCAAAGCCACCGTGGCACTAATTGTGCTAATGGATGGGAGCTCAACATGAACTATGTGATCTCCAATAAATATCTCCATCACTGTCTGTGTGTGTGTGTGTGTGTGTGTTTGGGGGGGGTATGTGTATAAGTGCCAAAAAGACAACCAGGGTGAAGGTAAGGAGGGAGAGAGTGAGAGATTAAGCAAGTGAAAAACAGGGAGGGAGAAAGAGAGGAAGAAAGAGACAGACAGAGGAGAGTGAAATGAGATAGAGGAGGATATTAGGATGCAGACTGAACCTGCTGATGGTGCTTGACAATGATATGGCAGGCAGGGTGACAGCAGGGGTTTGGATCTCAGACGGAGTGTGTCAAAGCAAAGAGAAACGTCGTGTGTCCCAGAGTGTGTATCAGCAGAGACAGAGCCTCCTACTACGGCACTTGGATGACACACACCTCTCACTAGATTAGACTACTACACAGGCAAACTGCTTAAATTGTGTTTGGCCTTATGTTTAGGGACTCGCAGATGCAATCAGAACCAGTGAAAAATGAAAGAAGGAACGCGAGCAGACGGAAACAAAATATGTCCAAATACAGAATCCCACATATACACAGAACTTGTAGCTATTAAAAGAACAGTCAGGTATTTCGGCCTAATCTCTATCCACTGCATCTGTAAAGTAAGCTTAATAATAATAATCATAATAATAATAATAATAATAAAAACTTTCATGACGTTCCACTGTACTGAGGAAAGAACCACTTAAAATTCATTTGTAATGGAAGTCTAAAGGCAGGTGTTAAATTCTATCATATATGTGACTGCATATCAAATATTCAACCATTAAACTCCAATAAGTAGTCCCCTTTCTGAAAGGATGAATTATGCCACAGCGCGGTTGATTTCTCCAATCTTGAGCCTGTTCGGATCAATTCTAAATTCTAATAAGTACATTAGCTGGTTGCAAAGATACTTCCACATAAATCCTCCAAATATTCAACCACTCGCTCGTGAATATCAGACTAATGAGAATTTCAAATTGACGGACAGCCTGAAAACATAACGTGGCATTAACCCTCTACTGCATGAATTATTATATTTACATCAAAAATATTTTTATGGATTTTTATTACTTTAATTAGTT
>CM074961.1:13476554-13488200 GCA_037577455.1 Pangasius macronema
TAGGGATAGGTGGAGAGTGATGATTCGCTGTGGCGACCCCTGAAGGGAAAAGCCGAATGAAGAAGAAGAAGAAGAAGATTATGTTAGTAGGATGGCTAGCTAGATGACCGGTTCATATGGGCTTTTCCACTTTAGCTAGATTTTTTTTCACAATTTGAACACTGTGTAGTAAATATAGGGCTTGTTTAAATGAGGGAATTGTCACATCAAGATCCAGCGCCAATCCAGGAGTCGATTTGTGACAGTTATAAACACCCAATAGAAATGTGATCATAGCTATAAACCTCACGTCTCAGTTATTATTCGGTTATTCGTAATAAAATAATTTCCATTATTCGGTAACTATTATAAGAGATTCAGTAACAGTAGTGAAAGTAATAGGGAAAGTGTGTAGTTATGAGAGTGAGGATCTGAACTTGCTGATGGATCGTTAGGGTTTGAGGGGTTGAAGAAATATGTATTTTTTTTAATAGCCTTATTTCATTCAAGCACTTTTAATTATTGTAATCAGCTGCTGTATATTCCACACTACACGGATATTACTGCGAAAAAAATGCATTAACCTCTGATGGCTTCCATGAAGGAGCATGGGGAAGAGAGAGTGACACCATGTGACTCGCTAAAGTGCTGACATTAATTTTGCTAATAAATTTCATTTAGAACTCGGCACCAGTACATCGCCAGTACAGTTGCACTGTTGCAGCGACACGATGCTCACTTAGTGCTGATTTCCGTAACAATAGCACGTAGTAAGAGCTTTTTTGTTGTCCTTCTGTCTTTTTTTACTCCTTTATCTCTTTTTTTTCTATATGTCTCGCTTTCCCTTATCCACTCTCCTCAGAGTGCCACAAGCTACCGTCTTTCTATGCCTCAGCTCCATTAAGCTGATTCAGAAACAAGTAATTTAAGTAAAATTGACATTCAAAGGGAGATAAGCATTCAGGTAAGAGCTGTGTGGGCATTTCATATTCACTTCAGCGCTGTGTGCATGTGCTTGTGTGTGTGTGTGTGTGTGTGTGTGCATGTGTGTGTGCGCCTGTGTTTGCTTTTAATCTACCATAAAGAGCTGTCCTTGAGGAAGAGCCCAGATTCTGTCAAAGCTGAGCTTAAGATGTCTCCAGCATTTAGCAATTTATTAGAAAATCAATACACTTTATTCATCTTTAAACTGAATGCACTTGTCCATCTAAATCATGCCTGTCTGACATCACTGGGAGAGAAATATCCCTCCTTCCCTCCTCTTCCCCCACTCTCTGTCATACCCTCCATATTCCTCCCTATGACTTACCTTTCCCTTCACTTTCACCTGGTAATTGGTTCATACGAAGCCAAATGCTACATAAGCATATAAAATCGGAGCAATGATGTAGCGAAGTGATAACGCATATAAAGAGAACATGACTTTATAGGAATGATGTAATCACTATGTATACACACAGTGTGACTTTATAGCAGTGATTCAGTGCTTATATAAAACAATGTGACTTTATAGCGATGAAACATTTACTCCATAAACAATGTGTCTATCCAAGCGTTTCAGTCACATGACTTTTCTGTTGCAGTTGCCATATTTGGGACTGAATTTCGGAGCTCATTATGTTTCAACTGATCATTTTCCCCAGGTAAAATACTTTTATTTATTCAATCACATTTTTGGGAGAATTTATAAATGTATGTATGTATGTATGTATTTATTTATTTATTTATTTTTAGGATATGGTGAACCAAACTTTTGTTTACATTTTGTTTACCTTGGCTCAATTTTTTTATTATTCTATTTATTTATTTATTTATTTATTTATTTATTTATTTATTATTAATTTTTTTTTAAGTCTTTTGAGTCATAATTTCTTTCTGAGAATTGAATTGAATCAAACTGTAAATCCAGTATCTTGAATCAAATCGAATCATGACCGGAGTGTATCGTCACACCCCTAGTAACTAGAGTTGTAAGGCACTTCTGCTAAAGTTAGCAATAACTGCTGCCGAGATAATCTTCTCATTATCCCATAATGTAGCTATCGAACATATGCTACATTCTACTAAAGACTGTAACTTGTAATTTCAAGGAGACTAGAAAAAACTCTGACTAGAACCTTATATAGAACCCCTTCAACTCGGAAGTCCTACTCAGCAACTCAGATCGGTCTCCTCAACTCCGAGTTCAGGAAGTGACATCAAAACAGCATGGCTGCTCACAGACTCAGCAGTAAACAATGCAGCAGTTCTTAACTTAAATAAGCTATACTAGTATTGGATTTAAATCTATCATCATACAGACACAGCTGTTAAATGTGTATCACCGACTATACAGCTTGCTGTTTGGAGGAGGAAATATACCTCACTCGTCACAGATAGTTGGCTAGATGACCACAGAGGCATCCCTGTTTTCCCACTTTGTAGCTTAAATGCATTAAGGTCAAAAACTTCCCACTTTTGAGGTAAGCCGAATGCAGCAATAGCTACAAGACAGCATGACAGGGAGCATCTGCCACACTGCTGCATATTGAAAATGTATTGTACTGGATGTAGTGAAGTGTATTAGAGCAGTCAATTATCAGCATAAATGCAAATTAATCTTCTTAATGAAGCACAGACATAATAACGATGGAGTCAGTTCCTTACTCCTTAAAAATGGCAGTGATTATATGGTGTGATGGTATATGAAATAATAGATATAGCAATACATAATGACTAGATACTGTATACATATATACAACGTGTCTGTAGAGCAAATGCAAATCACAAAGAACACACCTTAACATTCTGGATCTGCAGACTGCCCGCCTCCAGCAGGGACATTCGAGGTTCATTAGCCAGCAGACTCACTCCGTCCTTCAGCCAAGTGACCGTGGGTTCAGGCTCTCCAGACGCCCTGCACCCCAGAACCGCCAGGCTGCCCACTGCCACCGTCTGATTTGTCGGCCCGTGCTGAATAATGGGTGGTGGGCGGTCTTTAAGAGCTGTTGAGTAGAAAGTAAACATGTGGACTAAATGCATAGCAATTTCCTTTGAAGCTTCTCCTGACCTTGCAGGAGAGCAGGCACTTACCGCCAGCATTTTGTGCCTCTCAATGATGGATGTGTTCTGAAATTTAGCACCTGTTCTTGTGGTCAGTCATGCAAAAAAGACACCTTTGATTTCAGGAGTTTTTGGCATCCCATCACCACTGTGGATTAAAAATGCCTTGCCTGAGAGGCTAATTAAAGTCTTTTTCGCTGCATCTTTCAACACTTTCACACCCACTTCCTCCCATTCTCGCCATCCTTCGTCTAAATTAGGTGCTTGCTGTATATTTATTAAGAAGGCGGGTTTGACACATATCATTTTTATATCTTTTTAAATCTTACAACAACCTAAGCACTACCAATCTCCATATATTTTTTGGAACTTGACATTAATCGTATGCATTACAATGATATATAGGTTCAGAGCCCCAAGAAAGCTTTACATCACAGGGACCGAAACCCCCATGACTGCAGTTACGTTTAACCTAATCTCTAGCTCTGCATCTGTAGTGTATGTGTTATACAACACACACTTTACTAAGAAAAGAACAGCAAACCTGTCAAGAAGCAGTTCTTGAATTCCATTAATAGATTTATGCATTAATAACACGTGACTATATAATTATTGCAGATCATTTTCATATGTTACACTCTAACAGTAAAGACCTTTGCTTGGTCTAAGATCTTCTTTCCTTAAGGGTTTTCTGACCAGACCGCACAACTACATTTCTACCACATGACCACATATTCTCTCCAAAGAAAAAGGTCCTATGTGTGAAAGAATAAATGGTACAGATTTAGAGCGAAATTACGAATACCACTGAAGGACGAATTCCTGGAAACATTCACACAAAAATGAGAAGTGGTCTAGGAAACCCAATCGGTTACGGCATCCAGCAAAAAATGATGAAAAATCAGGTTTTGACCAAAATGGGTCAAAGATAAATAAAATTTTTTTGCCAGAACAATGTAGATATGTTTATATTATCTTTATAAACCTGTCTAGGTTCAAAGATTTGGATTAGCAACATCCAGAGGATTGTGGTCAGTCAGTTTGGTGAGTCTGCTTAAAGAAGGTTTATTTACTAGCTTTGTAGTACTGCGCTTTCCTCACATAGTGAATGCCAGGCTTTGATCAAGCTGCTGTTTATGTGCCATAGCAATTCTAGCAATCCATGCATAGCAATCCATAGCAATATTCTTCTCTCAGTATCTCTCAGTAGTCTTTGATATTACTGTCTAGGTAATTAAACGTGTAGATACACAGGAGGTTAACCTTAAACAGTTCAGTACATTTATTTAGATCAGAGAGTCTACAATGCAGAACAAAGAACTGTATCTCCATCATGGCAGTCTGATATCTTTTTCCTTTGCTTCTTCAGTCCTTCCTGCTCTGCTTCCCCTCTCTCCCGCCTTTCTTTCCTGACCTCTCTCCCTCACTCGCTCGTCCTCTTCCTCTCAATTGATATGCACGGCAACCCAGCAGTCACTGCTTCGAGGGTAACGCGCTACTTCTGCAGAGAGGGCCTTGAGCAGATGTTAATTCAATAATGTCTGCGTGAGCAGGCCAAGACAAAATGGAAAGGAAGCAGAATACGGCTCCCAACTGGCGGCGCCACAGCACTTAAGATAATGATACTCTTTGAGAGAAGAAGTGGGTGTAAATGTGTGTCTCTCCATCAGCAGCCCCAGTGTTACACTTTATGGGAGTCGCTCGCTTTTCAGGCCATCCAAAGTCTTTTTCTCCTTCAAGCCAGAAGGAAAGGTTGATGAGGATTTGTTAAGGATTTCTTTCCGAAGTCATTCAGGAGCCGCACCACAAAGTGGAATAGTGTCTAAAACTGCCGCGTCTAGAATGAACTTCAATTTGCTACATGCCCACAACATTGTACTCAAAGTAAAACAGAAGAATGAAAGGAAAATGCAGATATTGCATTTATTCATTTTTTTTCTGAGGTAAAAAAAATAGCAGGTGCACCGCTGAATGTGTGTATGCGTGCACTGTGGAATGTGTCTTGAAATGTTCCAGGAATGATCAACTACTGCTTGATATTGACAGGTTAAGGTATAGAAAACCAGCAGTAATACATAACCAAAATACATGTCATACACGTAATACGTACCACATGACGCCTGCTAGATATTACTGACACATTACTGCCTTAATTGTGTGTGTACTGTTCTAAAACATGTGATTTAACTTCAGAGTTGACTGATGAGAGTGAACACATTGTAGGAATGCACTACGGTTAGGATTGTAGGAACCTTGGAAAAACTTGTAAAGTCATGGCGCAAATGTGTTTGGGTTGAAAATTCAACACACTCACCATCGGACACCTCCAGCTGGGCCTTGGCCAGTATGCTGCCAGCCACTGTGAGGGCCTGGCAGATGTAGTAGCCTGCGTCTGAGCGCTGGACCGAAGCGATGCTCAGATCTCCATTCTGAGCCACTGAGAAGCGACTTCCTGCCTGAGCAGGTTGATTTGGAAAAAGCAGGACCTGAGGAAAGTGAAAAAGCAGATTCGATCTGAAATCTCAGCAGGGTAAACAAATATGGATTGCTAAGAGAGCCTCCATTGAACAAAACAATGCAATTAGTATTTGATCGCTAGACTATTAGCTGTGTGAAATTTCTTAACTCTGAGATTGTTTAAAACGCCTCCTTCTGTGACCATATTAAAGGCCACACCTCCTTCCGTAGTACTGACATGCTTAGAGGTCACGCCCTTATTGGGACAGACAGGTTTAGTGGCCAAGCCCTCTTTACTAGGACTGGTAGGCATGTAGGCCACGCCTCTTTACTTGGACTAACAGGCTTACCAGACACGCCTCCTTTGCCAATATTAGCATGCTTGGAGATCACACCTTCTGGCAGGTTTACAGGCCATCTGCTACAAATGTACAATTGATGCTAACACAGTATAACATCCATGGCTTAACCAGTTTAACATTCCTACATGCTGGTGGTTATTTTGCAATTTATGTTGAAACTAGAAGTACAACTTTTAAACCAGTTTAAAAATCCAATATTTCCACATGCTGGTGTTTAAAGGTGACGCAGTTGTTGCACATACAGAGGCACAGAGGCCTACAGTGGGTTCATGACTTCATGCAGAGGCTGGTCGGTAATTAACGTATAAACTGAGTGGTGTTCAGCTGCCCGCCGTGCCCTTGGGCACAAGCCAGCGTGCTGAGCCAGACTTCACCACCCACTCACAGCCTTGAGATCTCTTATCTCCCCTTGCCTCTAATGAGATTTTCCTTCATTCAAAGTCCTCGAATCTACCCAAGTGACGAGAGAGGAAGGGCATTAGCCAGATTCAATTAGCCCTAATGACTCGAATTCAGCAAATTAATAAGTTTTGAGATGACAAACGACCCCTCTGAGTTAAGTGACAGAGGACTGATGACCACTTCATTACTGTGAAGGTAAAATCTGACCATTCATTAAGCCAATTAATTGCTTAATTGTGCAAAATGCTTTGTTTCAACCCCCAGAATAATCAGAGTAAGACCACTGCCAGCTAATGTGATTCATACGAGTAGAGTATATCTCAGGCTTGTCTGTGAGCGCAGCTTTGCAGATCGTTGCATAAACACCCACACACAAACACAGAAATCTTACATGAATATGCAAACGCTGTGGAGAACACTGACCTTGCTCCCTTCTCTCTGCCAGAACACGGCGGGCTGCGGGTTTCCCTTGGCCTCACATGGGAAGGTAGCAGTGCGTCCCTGCATCACAATCTGGTCCCGGGGCCGCACAACAAACTGGGGTGCCTCTGAGGTGAAAGGTCAGATATGTATCATTGCAAACACAGAGACACAGGTGGGTACATTTTAACTGAAAGGAACGCAGGAATGTAGGTGTGGTCATGTTTAATGCAAAAGCTGAGGTGTCGGGGAAGCGTGCACACCTAATTAACATGCAGCATACACCGGTTTGAAAAGGTGCAAAACACGGTGTGTTTACTAATACCTCCTGGGGTGAGGTGGAAAGTTCAGGCAAAAGATGGTGCTACGTTTAACGTTCATTTTCAACAGAACTAATTTCAAAACTCTACTTTTTGGAATCGAAAGCATTTCTGCCATGCTTTAGTTCAGATCACAAGGTAGTAATCCTGAAATTAGTTATCAATCTTGTGAAGTAAAGGGTTGAATAACAGGCAAGTGCTATTAGTAGCATGGTATGGGTGAGTACTTACCAGGATGAGCTGGTGAATGTGCAATGAGGGCAGGAAAGGTGAGTGGATGAAGGGGTGACATTCACAACAACAGACACAGGTACAACAACCAGAGAGGGAAAAAAAACACATTCAGACGTCGAGTACACAAATAAATTTGGGACAAAAACATAGAGAGTCCTCTGGGTGACTGATGAAATGGATCTTAAATCTCACGGATTCTGAAGGGAGCTTAATAATGCAGCAGGCTGCCCTTAATGCAACATCCTGGAGATTTCCAAAATGGAAGCTGTGGCTAGACGGCTACAAATATTACTGAAGCCCAAATCTCAAATGCCGTATCAATGCGTCACATCTCACCATTTTTTCCCCTGCACCCCACCTCATCCTGGGTCTAACAGTGTGCCAGAAATATTGTACTGTATATTGCTTTGCAACAGACTGGAGTGTGAGACCAGGTTTTAAACTGTCATTAAGTTCCTCATTTCTTGAACTTAGCAGGAGGTCAGTTCCAGTCAGCCGTGCCCTGCTCTTCCCCCTGAGCGAGTGAATGTGTGTGTGTGTGTGTGTGTGTGTGTGTGTGTGTGTGTGTGTGTGTGTGTGGTGCACATGTATGTTTGTGTATCACAGGACTCCCACTGGTCAGGGAATGACACACAGAAGGAGATGGTCCTGACAGGCTCGGATCCAGCAGAGAGAAATAAACTGGTCTGTAAACAGTGCTGCCTGCTCCTCGGTGAGGCTTTGGTAATACTACACCGAAAAAAAAGTGGGTTAAAACTCCTGCTGTTGGTAGAATAACAGCTTTTGGGCAAACCCACATATTTCCCTCTTCCTCTTTCATAATGTTAAACTGACCAAATTTATGAACATCTATACATTTTCCATCCCAAACAAGTAGCCAGAACACCTCAAGGTTAGATGTTGATGTGTTGTTTATTCTGGGTTGCTTTTCTGCTCACCACAGATGTAAAGAGTGGTTATTTGAGTTACACATGACTTCCTGTCAACTTGAACCAGTTTGGCCATTCTCCTGTGACCTCTCTAATCAACACTGTGGTTCTACCATCAGAACTGCAAGTCTCTGGATGTTTTTTTTTCTCTCACACTCTTCTATGTAAACTCTATTAACCATTGTGCAGATCAGCAGAGATTTGAAATATTCAGCAGATCTGAAATAGTCAATCCAACCTGACTGGCACCAACAACCATGCCACGCCAAAGTAACTGAGATCACGTTTCCCATTCCAATGTGAGCATTAACTGAAGCTCTTGAGCTGTACGTGCATGACCTTATGACTTAATGACATTGCACTGCTGCCACATGATTGGCTGATTGGATAATTGCATTTAGTGAGTAGCTGGAAAAAAAAATGGGGGAATGAGGAAAAAATACAGCAACAAAAAGCAATTTGCAGGACAGAACTTTATTGAACTCCTGAACTTTTACAGTTCTTCCACCTCAGCTACATCATTCACGTTCATAAATGGTATCAACCAGATGCCCTGTGGCAAGCTTTCTACCTAATGTGACTGAATACGCATGCTAAATAGCTTTCAAAACAACACTGTCTTTCTCAAGTTGTTTATATTTTATCAGATTTACTGTAGTTTGGGTGTTTATAACAGTCCACAAAGTTCAGTGTTGCTGCGAGACAAAATCAGGGTCCTTCATGCAGCAAGTTATTATAATATTCATATATATATATTTTTTTTTTCTGGGAAGATTTCCATTTCATAACAACGAAGTACGACAAAAATCAGCGATATGCTGCTCTGTGCACAGCATGTGGTCTGAGTGGGCTATATGGAGCTGCGGCTCTATAAATAAAAGCATACTTCTTTAGTGAATTTCAAGCCAGTGTGTACAGAAATATTATTCAGTTAATCAGTTTAAAGTATATTGTTCAGTATATAGTGTCTACAGTGAAGCTAACAGTAAACATCCTGTAGTATGTAGTCATGGGAGTGATAAGGCGAAAGTCTGGAACTGAGAAGTTCCCGCAATAACCAATCAAATCAATTCCACTACATTCTTTTAAAAAACTGTCTAACACTGAATTCAATGCCAATGACATTTCATTGGTGGAAATAATAAGCTGGTTGATATAAATTACAGCAAATGTGTTTTCTATCTCCCCATGCACTTTTCTCTTCAGTAATGTGTGAGCACTCCAGGACTGCACTTACTGCCTACTCCTCGTCTCTATAATGGCAATAAATTCAGCAAGCCTGATATTTAATTAGTTTTGTAAGACATTATATTGATTCTGTTAATTATAGGATGTTCAGTGCGTAATGATGCATCAGCTGTCTGATTCAAATTTATTAGCCTCCACTGAGTTGGTTGGTTTTGAAAGAATTGAAAGAACTGATTTTGGATTAAAGTGAGTTCGATTTTGAATATCGCACACAGTGTTTTACCCAAACAGCAGGTGTTATTATTTCTGACCACAAAAAAGGGTATAATAAAAACCGGTTTTAAGCTCCCACCGTCCAAAAACATGCCACTGTGCGGATCAGCTAATCTAAATTTGCCCCTAGGTGTAAATGAGTGTGTGAATAAAGTGCTCTGTGATCCAGGGGGGTGTTCCCATGCCCAGGGATAGGTTTTGGATCTACGGTGACCCTAAATTGCTCACTATAGATGAATGAATGAATCTAATTACTCCACTAAGTCATATTTGCATGTACACAAAAATAGAGCCCTATAGGTTATAGACAATGTTATTACTACCATGTACTACTGGCTATGAAGGCAACATGAACGTAACTCACCCCTGACTGTGAGCGTAGCCGATGCTTCCACTTTGCCCACCCGGTTCTCCGCGACACAAGTGAAGCTTCCCTGGTCCCCAGAAGACACTTTCTTAATCCTCAAGACAAAGTCGTCCTTTTCGTATTTCATCTCGTACCTGTGTGGGACAATGCAAGCAGCCTTCAAACACATTTGCATGCTCAAAGTTAACCGCTCTCATGTTCAAGCGCAGCAGGAGCTCGGTGCGGAGAGGAAAAACAGTGATTAGCAAGAGACGGTTTCGGAAAAAAAAGTAAACAAAGAATAATGGGCTCGTGAAGCACTTTTGGGGGAACAAAAGGCCGTTTTTTTGCAGCCCTTGAGAGAGTCCATACTGAAGATGATTTGGTAAAGTGGAGGAAAAGGGTGTCAATTATGCAAGCATCAAAGCCACGGTGAAATGAAAGGTGCTTTCAGCCGGAACCCTCACTGTTCAGCTATTTCAATATTTATGAAGAGTAACCCACTGTGTTTGGCATGTGTGTGTGCATGTGTGTGTGTGTGTGTGTGTGTGTGCGTGTGTGTGCGCTCATCCAGAGAAAAGAAGATCCTAAGGGTCTGGTGTATCTGGGGCAAACCTTTAAATGAAATTCTGCAGGTTTCATTGATAAATAACTGTAAAGTGCATATCAAGCATAACCACTACTGTACTCAGTGAGTCTAATTAACATTTACAAACTCAATTACCTTTTTCTGTAACCCATTAAGCTCAATTACAGCATGAGAAGCCACAGCCTGAGTGTCATACTGTTTTAGTGCAGTAGAGAGACTTCAGCTGCTTTTCATTCAGGAGGATCATATCTGAGGGAGGTTCGAGAGAAAAACATGGTGGACGGCTAAATGCTAAACTGCCCGCGTATGAATGAACGTGTTCATGATGCCCTGTGATGGACTGCCATCCCATTCAACGTGTATATTCCCACCTCGTGTCCAGTGATCCCGGGATAGGCTCCGGAACCACCTGACCAGGATAAACCACTTAGATCAAAATGATGCGGGGAAAAGTCACAGATGTGACCAACGGGGTAACACGGTGAGTCTCTTTAATTATATCTGCGTCTACATGAAGAGGAGATGAGTAAAATAACAAGAGTCTCAGTAGTGGGTGGAACATGAGGTGTGTTTAAAAAAGCCGAGACGTCTGATGTGCGCTGTGGGAGTATCCTGATAATGGTTTCCAATTGGCCTGAGCCACGCAGAGATTCAAGTAATGTCACGTATTTGACCTATATAGGTGTCTCCCTGGAGAGGAATTGTGGGTAAAGGAGTGGAGGAGAGAGCAGAGAGGCACGAAGCATCTCTGACTAGGCTGTTATTTATTGGATAGAGAGGTAAACAGAGGCCACGAGCCACACAGGAGACCACCTCATACACGACTCAGCACTTCACACCACTCTCACACCTCTAGCAGCTGCCACATCACTGCAGTGTGAACACACACACACACACACACACACACACACATCCTCGTTGTTGTTCAAAAATAGGTTGTATTTAGTAATATAAATACACGATACGCATAAAATAAGTAGATAATAATAAATAATGTGTAATCTTTAATAAAAAATAATAATAATGGGGCAGTCGTGGCCTAATGGTATGAGAGTCGGACTTGTAACCCGAAGGTGAACCTGAAGGTCGTGGGTTCGAGTCTCGG
>CM074961.1:13489713-13503752 GCA_037577455.1 Pangasius macronema
ACCATACAGCATGGCCGCTCTCACCACTGTCTCGTTCACCTTCCCCTTGACTCTCGCTGATATTTTTCCATCACAAAGAACTCCTGGGATGTTTGGAAATCGTATCCTGTCTGCATAGTACTTAATAAGCTTGTAAACAAGATTTCTGCATGAAGACATGTTGAAAATGGAGGATTTTTTTTTTCAAAAAAAAAAGAAAGAAATCTATGACACTGTCTCTTTGTGATTTTTCATATTTCATGTTCCACGTTTAAAGCAATTCTAACACTACTGCTAATGTACTCTCTGTAAGGGATGGTATAAAATTATAGGTTCATTAATATTTGAATACATTTGAATAGTAAGTCGTTTTAAGCAATTAGGATTCGAATGCAACTTTTAAGGAACGTGACAGCTCTAATCTCTAACACACGACGCTAGCAGACGCTTAGAGGTTACAATGCTGACATTTCTTTCAGTAATCCTGATATGTATTCATCTCTCGCTTTGTGCTCCTGCCAAAACAGTACAGTACAAAAACATCAGCCTCTTAAGATGCACAGTGTAACACCGCCACAGCACTGAGCACTGATTTGCATTCTGATCTCAAGCTTAGCATCTTAATCTGTATGTGTCACTGAGTTGCACAACAGCCCTACACCAGGGGCATCTGGCGGCATCAGGAATTAAAAGCGCCACAGCGCAGATGAGTGAGAAAGGCGGGAGGTTGTGTTGGGTATTCCCTGACCTGGTGCGGGGAATCTCGGCCTCATCCTTCCTCCAGCGCAGTGACGGAGGGGGATCTCCCTGCACCTGGCATCTGAACTCTACGCTCTCGTCCACCAGTGCCACCTGGTTCACGGGTCTGCGCACAAACGTAGGCCGCTCTGCCACACACACACACACAGATATACACATGCACACATGGAAAAATTAAACCACTGTATGTACAAACTGTAACTACCTGAAAAATCACCCCCGAAATATATGAAAATAACATCTATTTACAAACTTTTCTATATTAGCAAACAGGCTGCTTACCAAACACAGAGAGCTGAGCCATCTCGCTCTCCCTCTCCCCCACCATGTTGGTTGCCACACACACGTACATCCCCCCATCGCTTTTTCGGGTGTTGGAGATGGTCAACTTTCCACCTCGAATCTGAAAAACAGATCCATTAAACCAGGTTATGTGGCATACCTCTTTATAAAAAGTGTGATTTATTAAGGCATCTTAATGAATCTTCCATGAATCCCAAAGTTTTTACATTTTGTTAAGAACGCTTTCAAAGTTTTGAATTTCAAAGACGACTAAGGGGTATATAAAGAGTAAAGCTGCATAATGAATGAATATTTTAATCGGAGATTAAAAGAGATTTTGGGCTTACCATGCTTAAATTAAACTCTTGAGATATTGGTTCTCTACTTGTGTTTTAAACTCCTAATAAGACGTGAGAGGCGGCACTACCTCAAAGGCAGCACAGCACCAAACTCCTACTAAAGTTAAAAGCCAAGCATAATCAACCTTAGCTCGAAGCTATATTACTATATGCCTCAGAGGCTAGTAACCAATGACAGGTGTCTATAAGAGCTTACTTACTTACTTACTTACCTACCTACCTGTGTCCTAACTTGTTTACCTATATACTTACCTACTTACTTGTTTACATAGTTACTGTACTAATTTACTCACTGATTTACTTTGTACTTACTAACTCACTTGTTTATTTACATATGTACAGTATTTACATACTTACTTATTTACTACTGACGTACTTCTGTATTTAAATTCCTACTTACTTGTTTACTTATTTACATACTTGTTTACTTACTTATATACATACATACCTACTTACTTACTTGTTTACCAATATACTTACCTATTAATTTCTTTACTTACTAATTTACTCACTGATTAACTTTTTATGTACTAACTTACTTGTTTATTTACTTATGTACAGTACTTACATACTTTTCTACTGACCTACATATTGATTTGTTTACTTATTTACTTACTTATTACTTACTCTCTTACATGTTTACTTACTTACTTACTTACTTACTTATTACATAACTACTTATTTACTCGCTTACATTTTTACTCGCTTACATGTTTACTTACTTCTTTACTTATATTCTTACTTACTTAAGCTACATCACTCTATGCTTCAGAGGCTGTTAACCAATGACAGGTGCCTATAAGGGGCATGACAGCATTAATTTACTTAGTTGTTTACTTACTCACTTACTCACTTTCTGACTTATTTATTCATTGACTTTTTTACTTACCTATTTACTTAATTATTTCCTGGCTTACTTATTTACATACGTGCTTACTGGTTTACTTAATTACCCATTTATTAACTTATCTACTTGCCTACTTGTTGACTTGCTTGCTTGTTTACTTATTTATGTACTGTATAATATTTATATGTCACATTAAAAGCTCTGATACTCAAGCAATGTGGCTAAGGACAGATCTCTTAAATATTTATACATATGAAGGAATAGAGGTTTATAATGTACAGCATGAAAAAGTCATCGCAATGCAATGAAAGTTTGAGAATAACTGTGATAATAGTAACTGTGATAAATTGATAAGTCTGACTGATAAATCTCAGCACTGTATATCATCTGAAGCGTGATCATGCAGTGGGCTGAGACGTGTGACAGTGTGACGTGATCCAGCACGCACGGTAATCCTGTCGTCTTTGAGGTCGAGTCGAGCTTTATCCTTCCTCCAGAATGTGGTGGGCTCCGGGTGGCCCCGAGGAGCCTGACACTCCAGCGTAGCCGATTCTCCTACTGCTATCACCACATCCTGCGGGTTCTGCCGGAAATCATCACGCAGGACTAAGACAAAGAGTGAGAGAGAGAGAGAGAGAGAGAGAGAGAGAGAGAGAGAGGGAGAGAGAGGTCTGGGTTATCTTTTGCTATATTCTGTTAAATAATCAACTACTTAATTATTAATTTTGTTACATTAACCTGTATTTAACTTATTAACGTAGTATTAATGTGCCAAGAGTGATGATAGATGAACAGAAAAAAAGAACAAATGGAAAACGAAAAGATTCTGTGAGACAGAACAAACAAGAGAAACAGACAAAAAGAAAAAAGAGTGAGAAAAGATGGAAAAGAAACAAAAAAGTCAGATGGATAAGACAGAGAAAAAAATGGAGAGGGGTGAAATAGAGACAGAGAGGGACAGAGGAGAAGATGTAGAGAGGAGGATAAAAAAGGAGGACAAAATACATAAAGGAAGAAGTGCAGACTTGGTTAAAAGAAAGTGGGAGGCGTGGGGAAAGAGGTGAGACAAACAGAATGAAAGGAGAGGTGAGACAGAGAGAGAGAAAAGTGATGTACTTTCGATGGGGTGAGACAGGACAGGTGAACCAGATGCAGGAAAAGAAATGGAAAGAAAGGGAAAGTGGGGTGAGGAAAAGAAGGAGGAAGAGAAAACAGGTGGGATAAGACAGAGACAGAGAGGGAAAAAAAGGCAAAAAGGTTAGAGAGGTGAGACAAACATTGAGACCAAAAGAGCAAGAAACAGGGAGATGTGGAAAAAGAAAAAAGAAAAAGAGACAGAGAGGAAGGGATGTAAAGATGGATGAGAGAAAGACAGGAAAAAATGAAGTGGGAAAAGGAGTAAGACAGACTGAAAAAGAGTGAGAGGCAGAAATGGAGAGAGAAGGACAAAGAGAGATGGAGACAGAAGGGGACAGGGACAGAGGAGCAGAGCGAAAATGAAGAGGGAGGGGAGGGGGAGAAGAGGAGGAGAGAAGGGGAAGACAGATTTAGAAATGGAAAATGAGGGAAAACGACTGAGAGAGACAGCATGAGAGGTAGAAATTGGGAGAGTGACGAAAGGGAATGATGGAAAGAGCTGTGGCACAAAAAGCGAGGGAGAGAAAAAAGTTGAGAAAGGGGTAAGACAGAAAAAGAGAGAGTGAGAGGAAAAAAGTGGATAGAGAAAAAGAAAGCGAGGAGGAGAAAGACCAAGCGAGTCGGAAAGAGGTGTGCAACAGAAAGAGCGAAAGAAAGAGGAGGAGATGGTGAGAGAGGAGAGACAAGGAGAAAGGGAATGAAAGAGAAAGGAGGATGTTGAAAGGATGAGTGAGCCAGGGAGAGAAATAGAGAGACAGAGGAAAATATATAGACAGGGGGAAACAGAGAGGACAGAAGGAAGACGAACAAAAATAAATGGAAAGATGGGAGAGGCGAGAAAGGAGTGAGACAGGGAAGGAAAGAAAGAGATAGAAAGAGAGAGAAACAGGAGAGAGACAGAGAAGGATAGGAAAAAATGGGGAATGGTGAGACAAACAAAGAGAGAGCTGTGAGAGGAAGGGAGTAAGAGAGAGGGAGAGACAGATCAAGAAAGAGAGAGAGACAGAGAGTTGGAGAAGGAGAGATGGTTGAGCCAGATATATATAATAGAGAGAGAGAGAGAGAGAGAGAGAGAGAGAGAGAGAGAGAGAGAGAGAGAGGAAGAGACAGAGACAGGGTGAGAATAAGGAACATTAAGTGGCACATTTCCTGTGTTTACACCGCTGCTTAATGCATCACTGTAAAAGGTTCATACTCATCCCAAAGCCGCACTAATGGCACATTGTGTTAGAAAAACTACCCAATTAGTGTCAAAATGAAGCTCTCCTCTTTCGTAAAGCCTGCATAACATCACACGACGCTCCAGCAGCCTGGGAGAACGCGTGGGCGGGATGGAGGGATGGAGGAGGATGGTAATTATTGGACGATATTCGAGTCCCAGTGGAGCATCTCTGACAAACAGCAGTGACAGACACAGAGCCCCGAGGCCGAGCTGTCAATCACACCACCCCGAGAATGTGGAACATTTCAGTCGGGAAACACAGCATTCACACACAGACACACCAGCTAGCCAGATGGCTGTGTGTGCACCGGACACACATACACACACACACACACACACACACACACACACACATACACACACACCTCAGGTGACACGTGTCCTGCTGCCTCTAATCAAACTCTGGACCGTCAAATGGCAACAAATGCATTTCCTCACGCTGATGCTATTAGATAAGCGACAAGACAGGTGCTCGGCATTATTCCCAACATTTCCCCAGTGTCCTTTTTCCTCTCGCTCCCTGATGAAAGAGCGTCAGTAATCAGTAATTAAGTGAATCATGATGTTGCTCGTCTTTACACTTAGGAAAGTTTGGGTGCAAAAACAAACATATTTTTCTACAGTCAACTTTCCTTCTTTAGAATCGCACTGGAGATACACGGCTCATACAGAACTAACAAGTACCGGGAGCTTTTGTCTCCTGAAGTCTTAAATGCATCCACCTAAATCATCATATACACTCTCAGAAAAAGGGATATTTAACGGTACTAAGGTACTAAATGTACCAAGCTTACATCTTTAGCACCTTTAATATGTATCTGATTCAAAAAACGATTCAAGCTAAATAAAGTGAAGTGAAGTGACTTTGTGGCCAAGTGTGGTGGCCCATACATTGTGCTCTGCATTTAACCAAGTGCACACACACAGTAGTGAACACACACCCGGAGCAGTGGGCGGCCATTTTAGCTGCGGCGCCCGGGGAGCAGTTGGGGGATCGGTGCCTTGCTCAAGGGTCTCACCTCAGTCGTGGTATNCCTGCCGGACCCGAGACTCCAACCCACGACCTTCAGGTTCACCTTCGGGTTACAAGTCCAACTCTCAGACCATTAGGACACGACTGCCCCCGTGCAGTGCCCCCCGTGCCTGGATTAAAGTTCATATATAGCGTCTCTATCGGCAACTCAGGGAACAATGTGTCATGTTACAAAATTTGGACGCAAAAAAATTCCCATGCAGGTTGGGAACGCCTCTTTCTCGTGGAGCCCCTTGCGTCGTTGCACACGTTGGCTGGCGTAGAGTACGTAAACAGGTTAGTTTGAGTAAAACTACATTTTAATGTACATTTCTAGGTAAAAATTTATACGTATATACTAAAGGTACAAAAGGTGTAGCACTAAAGGTATCACCCCAGCAACAAAATACACTCGATTACCCCTTTTTTTTGAAAGTGTGCTTGCTTTGAACTTGTTTTAAAAATCACTCTTTAGCTACTTTAGCCATTAAAAAAAAAACAAAAAAAAAACTATTTTTGTAAAATACCAAAAATTGTTTGTATGTGGTGGAATTGTTCTGGTGCCATTCCGCCTTCAAATCTTGGTGTGGAGGTGTGGCTTAGGGGATGTGGCGTGAAATGTTACCAAATTATGCTACAAAATTAATTCTGATTACAAGCTGCCTCCATAACGTTACACCTGTTAACTGGACTGTGAAGGTACTGTGTATAAAGCTTTTCCTTGTCGCTGGGGTGGGACTATGACAGGTTTAGTATGTATCTTATACCTGGGAATGTCCATGTAGTGTACATTTAATTATCTTTAAGAATAAAGGTGTGTCAGTGGTCCTTAAGGTCCAATTATTGACCTTAGATTATTTTTAAAGGTACACTATAATCATGGGTGCATGTAAAAGATACATACCGAAGATACAAAAAAAATGTACTCATGATGGTATCACCCCCATCATCATGCACTCTCAGAAATAACTTAGCAGACTGTACTTATGCATGATGATGGGGTGTTACCAGACAGCACTTATGCATGATCATGGTAACACCCCATCATCATGCATAAGTACAGTCTGGTAAGTTATTTCTGAGAGTGCATGCCTTAAACCACACTGGCAAGTCGGGGTGATAATACTGAATAGCTGGCTAGTTTAGAGCATAGTTTACTTTATGAAAAAGAATTGAGGAATTTAAGTGCTTGTTTAGCTCCATTAGCCTTGTAGGACACTAAACATGCCCTGGTGCAAATGNAAAAATGAAGATATTATGGTGGGTTTCAGAAAAGACTGCTGCAGAAGCTTCTGAAGAAGGACGGAGGTGAAGAGGAGAAGAGGGGGATGGTGCAGCAGTGCTAAACACTGTGATATGAATGTGAATAGGACCCAGTGTGTTGCTCCTTCGGCTGGGAGGAAACCCCCGAATGCCCCTCCCTGACACTGGGGGCAGATGGCGCTGCTGCGGAAGCATCGGATGAAGAGCAAAGGCAATTAGTCGAGCATTGAAAGGTGCGGAGAAGAGCCCACCCTCTTCCATTGTTTGCCTAGCTTAATTGCTCCGCATCCAGCGGCCGCGCCGCCCCTTCGCTGCCATCTGATCGCTGCACGTTCAATTATTCAAATGAGCCGCTCGCAGCGTCCCGATTGGCATCTTTATTTACGCTCAGAGAAAAATGAAGGCTGATTCTCAAACAAATTTCATTCCATAGCACGATGCGGGGGTGGGGGGGGTGTGGGGGGCCAAAACACGAGACAGTGTGAAGGTATTTCTCTAGTGCTGTGTAGAGGGTCATTATGTAATTACGAAGGAGAAGCAGCGCAGAGATAATACGCAGAGGCTGAAAAAGACGGGAGAAATAATAGCACGTGCAGGTGTTCTTCTGTTATTCAGACCCACATGAAAAGCACTTACTTTTTCCTTTATTTTTATTAAAATCGACTACTCCCTAATCAGCATAAGGGAGGTGAAAAAAGCAGTAAAACATGTCTTGGTTGAATATAGGTTCATTTCATTTCATCAGCCCTGCATTAGAGTGTAGGAGAGGAGAAGAAGAAGGGGAAGAAGAAGAAGAGATAAACCATGGGACTGGTGTTATAGGAAAATAATCAATGTAAGGATGGTGTGGTGACGTGATAACAGCGCACACAAGTGTTTTATTCCTCTTATACCACCGCAATATGTCAATCTTAACATTTTGTATTAATTAAAGAATGACACTTTTTATTTGTTTATATTTACAACAATGTTGTTGATCTGCAAACCAAATTAGTTCCTGTTATCACTTGTTATAGCACCTAATAATCGGTGTTCCATCACCAGCCTCTGTATTTTTCTCCCTCATGAAGTGAAGACAGAAAAATGCAGCTTGTCATGTTACTGAGAAACTGCAAAGTGCAACATCCTCCGTCATGAAGACTTTCCCATGGTGGAAAACCTAAAGCTACAGCTTGATCTCTGACTGTTATACAGCGCTGACGCCACAAATGCTAAACAAACATTTCCTCACGAAGAAGATTTCACCGTATCAACAAATACAAACGTTTTTGTTACCCTTTTATGTGGTGCGTCCACCATAAATATCCCTGTGTTAGCTGAAACAATAACGTACTAGAGTGAGTGCATTAACAAAAACATTGAAAATTAATCGACACCTTCTGACCAGTTAGAATCAAGAATTCAGCAGCACTGTACATAATAATAAAAAAATAACTGACAATTAAATGCTTTATAAATCCTTGACAGATCCTCAAATCACTAGCTTTGCCTAAGGCTAATGTGCTTTCATCGTCACGTTTATGTACCCGAGTAGTGGCAAAGGAAGAGACAGAAGGCGTTTACTGTGCCATGGCAAGTATATAAGGCAGCCAGGCCGAGGCTCTGTTTTTATTCAAGCGTGACCACACTTTTGCTTTCCTCCTCGAGCAGAGGTGGCAGACTTTCAGCCGCTGAGGTCGGCTCAGCCAGCGCGGTGTCTTAGATAAACAGCACACGGGCAGAATGAATCAGGCACTGCAGGAAACAGATGATTCTGCGGAAAAATAAATGACTTTGGTGTTGCCTTAATGTCTTGTTCACGCAGCCAGAACTGAGACACGGATAAGTGTGAGAGGAGAAGAAAACAACAGTAAAAACAAGCAGGTGATGCATCTCTTTATTAAGTCTATATTCAGTACATGGAATGATAAAGTACCAGGTACAACATCTTTGCTGATGAGATCTAATAATGTACGAAAATAAAGACAGCTCTAAAATCATCACGGGCTCTGTAAACAGATAGCCGAGCGCGACCATAATTCGCATTGAACCTCTCTCATCTAGGTCATTTAAAGAAAGTTCAATGAGGCTGTAAGTTGGTGGTGTTTTGAATATTAAATTTGAAAAGGCCAGACACCAGGCGACATGGGCGGGCCACGCTGTGCACAGCACTCAGGGGGCTGTCCTACTTCTGTCATGCTGATGACAAAAAAATAGATAAAGAATCAGCAGCCCTCTGAGATAATCACATACATTTGCTGATGAGGGTATTATCTCGTCTCCAGAGAGAGAGAAAAGGAAGAAGTCGGGATGAGCGAGAGAGAGAGAGAGAGAGAGAGAGAGAGAGAGATAACATGGAAGAGGGAGAGACAGACGAATGCAGACGAATGAAGAAATACATGGACAGTGCATTTTTTTTTTTGGAATAAATAAATAACTTTGTATGTCTGTGCCCTGAAAAAGTCATCAGCAATCAGTCAGGAGAAACTTTACTGCAGAAAGCAGGAATATTACTGTAGCTTCCCCGGAGGCGATAAGCTAAGCCTTAGTGCACATAACCTATTAAAGCTCTTGCGTTTTTGCTTTTTAATACTCATCGGCATATCAGATGCTAAGGACTAATGCAGTGTGCTAGGGACAGCATGCATCCCGGATACGCTTAGCATTTTGACACACATTAGTACATTAGTACTTACTATTTTTTTTTGAAAAACTTGGTAGGGCAGAGGAGGACTTGCATCGAAAGTTAGCTAACATTTGAAGGTTCATTAAAGGTCAATTTGGTGGAAGATAGCTAAAGCTATAGCTAGAAGTTCAAAATTCATATTTTTATTTATTTATTTTTTTAAGGAAACACTCGTCAGCGTTTTTCTTAAAAGCCATGCCCCAAAACAACACCTTGCCCTGGCTAGAAAGCCTGAACAAGAAAGCTTTCTAAATAGACACGCGACTCCTTGTTCTGATTGGTGGGATGTCTGTGGTCTAGTGTAATTTTTTTCTCCTGTTCATACAGCAAAGGTTTTCCACTGATCAGGTATTTTATCTGATTTAGTTGCCAGACTGTGTACATAACTACACCAAATATTACAATAATACATTCCTAGTTGACGATCACTAACCGCACCTTTAATATTGATCTTTCCTATCAGACAGGACATCCATTTCCCCCCATGAAGATACTGAATAAATACTGTGTAGAATTTCTATACACAGTTTGACACTCGGTCTGTTTACCAATCAGTATCACATTGGTTCATGCAGTGTTGAATGAACAGTGTCAGTTTAGACTGCAGGTGTTAATTTAACTCTGGGGATTCTGTAATTACAAACCCATGATAATCTGCTTCAGTACATTGAGACTAGAAGCCTCGCAGTTTTTATTAGTCAAAGATAAAAATAAAAAAAAATGCACTCACTGGTAACTTTAATAAGAGAAACACCTATACTCCTGGATATTCATGCATTTATCCAACCAGCTAATCATGTGGTAGCAGCACAATGCACAGAATCATGCAGAAACAGGTCAAAAGCTACAGTTAATGGTCACATCAAACATCAGAACAATGTGACCTAAGTGGCTTTTACTGTGGCATGGTTATCAGTGCCAAATGGGCTGGTTTGATTACCTGGAATTTTCACACACAGCAGTCTATATCATTTACACAGAATGGTGCAAAAAAAAAGTAGTTCTGCTGGCTGAGGCCCCTTGTTGATGAGAGACGTCAGAGGAGAACAGCCGGACAGGAAGCTGACAGAAAGTGTGCAGTAAGTCAAATAACCACTCTACAAACGTGGTGAGCAGAAAAGCATCTCAGAATGCATAACACAGTTTCAGTCTGATTCTGAGAATGTGTCATTTTTAAACTGAAATCAACATCTATTTCTGTGCACATTAAAAACTGATACTTTGCAGGAATTCCTGACATTATATTCATTTAGAGATAGATTCTCTGTTGTTTTTTAATGTGAGGTTCTAGCATTTAATCAACACTTCAAAGTGATGTGCTGATCAAGCTCTCGAATGGACTTTTTCTGTTTTTTCTGAAATTTACGTATTTCCCTTTCTGACTTTCTAAAATTAAAACAACTGCAAATCTGTCTTTTAAACGTCAGAAAAAATGATCAGCATTTTCATGGATGTAATTATTGTTCTAAGGATACCCTTTAACACCAAACTCTATGTTTTCTTGCATCCAAACTAATACAACACATCGGTTTTGATGTGCAATGGTCTTTATTCATTGACTACTACATATTGTTCAGCAGAGACGGGCACTCGAGTTACTGACTCAGACATGAGACACAATTAATGGACTTCGGACTTGATTCTAGACTCGACCTGAAATGACATCAGATTGACTCGACTTGAAAGAACTTGTGACTGTTTTAAACACAACTCGAGTCGTTTAACCTTAATTACTGATATCATAAAGGAAGACTGTGTTTTATTTGTATGGTTTTATTATATCTGCATCACGTTTCACTGTGTGTGAAATGCGAGTCCCATAAGAGTACCATGAAATGTGTGCGCGTTTGGTTTTATTAACGTAGCGTCCTCAGAAGCAGGACCTTCAGGAAGATTGGCTAGATGCAAAGAATGTAGGAAAACATCTAAACATACCAGAACGACAAATTTTATTAGACTTTTAAGAACAACTACACAAAGGTTAGTCACACTGACACACATAGTGTGTAGTGTAGCTACATGGCTCATTTGGATTGCCAAACAGAGGTTGCATTACCTGTTAAAAACATGAAAGAACCTAGCCTTTAAACCTAGCATGTCATTTTATCAATCTTTTTGTAGTATATGCATATATGGCTTCTCTCTCTCTGAATGTGTGCGTGTGTGTGTGTCGTTGTATCATTACTGATTGACTCTACCTATGCAGACAGGTAGACGTAGACAAGTTCTGCTCGAATCCTAATAGTGTCCCTGACATTCCAAAGATCATATATTTTGTCTATATAATTTTGCAAAGATTTTTGAGCATGAGTATTTTTTCATCAAGGCATGAAAGATGTAACAGTTGCTGACTTGAGACTTGATTCGGACTCCAGCTTAAACGTTTCAGACTTGACTCAGACGTCAGATGAAAGACTTCACTGTTGTTCAGCAGCAGCAGAGAAACGAAGGTGTGTAGTGATGAAAGGGTTATGGGTTAAACATCCCTGACTCCGAATGTGCACGAGCCTGCATGCTTCATTTCCTGATTACAGTAACACCATGTCTGCCTTTGTATTTATAATTGATTAACATCACATTCATCTACAAAGCAGTCATTCATGAGCTGACACGCTCATTTAGGCCATCATCCTTTGCCTCTGGCAATCCCTCTGAGACTCCCAGCCTCACTCTGCATGCTCTTTATACAGTATATAAGACTGTATGCTCAGCTACGGGCTGACCTTCAATTTGCATGGAAATTAAAAATGTTCAAACACTTTAAGTAGCAACAGGAGCTATTGTTTGTCTTCTAAATAACGCAGTAAGCCTGCTCAAATGAATGAATGAAGTAAGACTCGTACCGAATGCCAAAAGTCTGGGATCATGGGATGCGACACGGTACAACACTGGAGCAGAGCCTCTACACAAATCATCTCTATGCAGTCAGACATAGAGACAAAGAGAGAACTGGGTAATATAGCCGTTTCATGCAAAATCAGTGTGCAATGTGCAAACTCAAAGTGTGCCGTGGTGCTATGACACATAGTGAGTCATAACTGGGAAGGATGGAGGCATTTATCGGCCTTGTTTCTCTAAAATGGATGCCCAGGGAGTTTGGTCGGCTTGTTCTGCTGTGCGTCTTGCCATTGCTCATGAATTCTAGGTGTGATCACACTACTTACAGTGCACTTTCACAGAGCAGAAACTCGGAAAATAAGATCAGTAAAATCCTCTTCAGCGCTTCCTGTGTATTTTTTTATCAGCTAGATTTATAGACATGATCTGGATTAAAGTCCAGCTCAGGTATGACAGCTGTCTTCCTTCCCGCAATGTAGCACCTACAGTGAGATCTCATCCGGTTAGATTGATATAGCTTCACGACAGATCCATGATGCAACTTCACAACTACGTGTGTAAACATTCCCTCTCCAGTAACCTCACAGCAACACTTCTACACAAACCATACCAAAAGCCACACAGAATTTTACTACTAGACATACAAACATAATAACAGGCAATTATCATAGATCCTCAGATATATATGTATTTGCCTTAGATATGCAATTGCATTAGAAGACTTTCCAATTTCCTGGCCATAAATCATTTGAATCAACTTAACACTAGGGTTTGACGGAGGATGATAAGTGAGTGGTCACCTCTTGGCTGGCCTCTGCTGGGAACTAATTGAGAAAAGTGGTGTGAGACCATCTGTGTGGCTACACCCTGCGTAGCTGCCGCAAAAAATGTTAACGCGTAATCCAGAGTTCTTTGTAATGGAAAGTTAATAGTGTCAAAGATATAAAAAAAAAAACAATTTTAACCCATTAAAGTCCCAACGTAGTAATCAGTTAAAGCATATTATTCAGTAATGGTGTGGCAGCCTGTGAAAACCCTTCATGTGATGAAATCTTGACATTCTACATGTCTTCTACATGCACTTCTGAAAACTGCAGTTCTTCCTGAGCTGAAATGGGTTTCTCTTTTCCACAAAAAGTTAAAATGTATCACTGACTACACATTAAGGATTATGCACTACGCAAGCACTATACTGATTTCTCTCTCTTTATACCAGCTTATTCATAGTCATAGTTCATAACTGACGGAGCAAAAATAAACAAAATATATGGCCGTATTGTGTCTGAAATGTCAGTGACTTGATGCTAAGCTCACATTGCTATGACTGTTGCATAAAAGTACTTTCACACGCCCATTCGAGGTGTTGTACTGAGTTTCAGCACAGCTGTAACTACCTGCAGCACTAACAGCCATGCCGTTACTGAGTATAACAATACTCTGGCTTAAATAAAGAAAAAACTCTGCCATCTCTATATTATCTCAGTTCACATGATCATAACATTTTAGGAGGCAGTTATCGCGAGCAGTTGTCGCAAAGCAGCTTTACAGAAATAAATGGATTAACAAAATATATATTATAAATACTTGAATTAATCACTATGAATTTATCCCTAATGAGCGAGCCAGTGGCGACGGTGGCAAGGAAAAACTCCCTGAGATGATATGAGGAAGAAACC
>CM074961.1:13509394-13531068 GCA_037577455.1 Pangasius macronema
CCTGTCGTTTTGGAGATGCTCTGACCCAGTCATCTAACCATCACAATTTGACCCTTGTAAGAGTTGCTCAGATCCTAACACTTGCCCATTTTTCCTGCTTCCAACACATCAATTTGAGAACTGTCTGTTCACTAGCTGCCTAATATATTCCTTCCCTTGACAGATGCCATTGCAACAAGATAATCAATGTTATTCACTTCACCTGTCATTGGTTTAATGTTATGGCTACTCGGTGTAAGTAAATGGCTTGAAATCAGTGCCAAAAGGAGTTGTTCAGTAGCCGTACTAGCCAGTGAGGCTAGGTGGAGTGATTCCAGAGCAAACATTATCTGTCTGTATTTGCACATATCTTACATTTGTACACAAACTGCTCCCCTCCCCGACTGTACTGGTATTTTCTGATGCCATTTTCTTCCAGACTGACTGCTGCACTCAGTGCACAGGATTATGGGATATGGAGGATATACTGTATGCTGTATGCTGCCTTTAGAAATCAGCCAGAAGGTGGTGTCTCAATAGACAGCATTATATACAATCATTTAACTGAGATACACCTGCTAAGCGTAAACAACGTAAAGACCGTGTCTAAAGGGGTCACATGGATTTTGTTCACAATCTATAATCCTTTACACGTAGACCGAAGTTGGAAATTTCACATCGCACAGTCAAAGTGGCCGTGCACTTGGTGAGCTATAAGAATTATTTGCTTTGCCTCAATATTTTTTTTAAACGTGACCCATGGGTGAACCAGGGGCCTAAATTCAATCCTGAGCTTAGGATTGTCCAGTTTCCTACCCAAAAAAATAGGTGTGTGTGTGTGCTTGTGTGGTGCCCTGTGATGGACTGGCATACTATCCAGGGTGTATTCCCTGGAATAGACTCTGTATCCACCACGACACCATTACCAAAGATGAGTGAATGAATTGTTGTCTATAAAATTCTTTAGTTTCCATTGCTAGATAGTAGGTTTTTTCCCCATGCAAAGTACTGTAAGAAGATTCGAGATGTTGCATTCTTTTGTGATTCTTTAAACAGACAGATGATAGGTGGAAGCAAGGTGAAAATGCATTTTTGGTTACTAGACAGGTGCACAAATGATAAGTATTGGTTAGCGGCCAGTTAGCTGCATGTTAACAGTCGGTTAGCCATGTTTTTCCAAGCAGATGCACTGGAACGTATTTATAACAAAAACCCAGATTATCAATTCAGAAATGACTGACTTCCAAGTACAATTAAATGCAGAAGGAAGACCAGGGTACAGATCAGTACTAACACTCAGGAGTCAGTCAGACTATGAGTCATACAATTTGAAGTCTAACTTGAAGTCTAAATAGATTTTTTCATGATAAATATAACTGCAAGCACGAGCTGAGCTATTTCAAGTTTGAACTTGAATGTTAACATGGGGGGCAGTCGGGGCCTAATGGTCTGAGAGTCGGACTTATAACGTGAAGGTTGTGGGTTAGAGTCTCGGGTCCGGCAGGGATTGTAGGTGGGGGAGTGAATGACCAGCGCTCTCTGCCACCCTCAATACNGGTTAAATGCAGAGCACAAATTCCGAGTATGGGTCACCATACTTGGCCACAAAGTCACTTCACTTCACTTCACTAGTGTTTGGTTCCATGTATATATAATATACACTTTGTTAGATTCTCCCAGTTTGTGGTTTTTACACCTGTTTTGCCTTTAGCCCTAGCAGACTGATCACTGTCCACCAGTGATCTAATACTCTTTAGAAGACTGATCTTTTTTCTAAGCATTTGTGTCATTTTCATCCAATACTTGCTATCAGCAGAATTTATGCAGACTACAGAGCAAAAAATCCTAGTCAACTATATCCACGCATTTTACAACTTCATGCATTCTTTCTTTCTGGACAAACACGGAAATCATGGAAATCTCCTCACTTCTCAACTAGATTAGACATCGGCCCCAGGGTTATACGTCTCAATCTTACAAGCCTTGGATAAAAGCCTGCTTCCCCTTGTTAAAAATGGGAAAGCAATTTATCATCAATCTCATAAACATCAGCAGACAGAAGTAAAAAAAAAAAGTAGAGAATAATAATAATAATGGCCCTTTCCCGGCAGGGAATCTAATAATCTTTAAATCATTTTGAAGCTGGCTGCCGTGACGGATGGCTTCGCCGTGGCATTGTTTCCATACTGATGCATGTTTATGGCTCAGTGCTTTAGGAAACGGAGGCCCTTGTGCTAACATTAAAATCTATAAAGAGCCTGTTTTCTGATATGGTTGTGAGAAGAATTCTGAGTACGAAAACAGAGCTCATATTACTCTGCCAATCAATACACACGGCTTTACGTGCTCTGGGGCACCCAACAGATTTACACAAGGTTCAAATTTAAGCAAACAAGCCAACGAGCAGTGACTTCATTAGTGTCTATCAATCCAGGTCTAATGTCCAAACACATCACAGCTCAGTAAAACACCTGAAACATCTAAAGTGCTTCTCTATATGTCAAGATGTCGAGCAATCAGCCATGCAGTCATGCTATACTGCCGTCTCATTGGTCAGATTGTTTGAAGATAAAGAAAAGTAACAGAACCTTTGTACAAGCAATTGTACTTGCTACTATATTTAAATATCATTTTAGGAGATTTGTTCTTTTGTCCTTTTTCTGAGAATAACTGAATATTACAGCTTGGTCTTTTACACAAATACATTTGCAGAGAAAAAAAAAAAACTTCTGTAGTTTCATTTACAGGTCTCGAGTCAGGACCATGAGTCAGTTGTCTTTTCTGTTGTACTTCTGTGCAGTTTATTTATTTATACCATGGTCTGTCTGAATACTCGATTCTGATTGGCTGGAAAGTGTGCATTCAAACCGGTGAATGCACAGGTAGCTCCAGGCAGATTAATCACCGCTCTAAATGAATGTACAATTGTACCCATAGTAACATACAGTTACAGTTGATCTCACATTCATTATTCATTATGAGTAGAGACGCAGCACACATGCTCTCTCTCTCTATATATATATATAGATAGATAGATAGATAGATAGATAGATATAGATATAGATATAGATATATATACATATACATGTACGTAACATATTTATAGTTAGGCCCCCAAGTCAGAAAATAGTACTGTAAAAATTTCTGAAATCTTTTTTTGTGCAATAATTACAGCTACTTGATCTAGCTGTAATAAAACAAAGCCATACATGTGAGCAGATTTCTGACTCCTTCTCACCTCATTTGGGAATTTTCTCACCCTGTTGAACCCGCAGTCGCTGTGGCAACCCCGCCGCCTCAGGTGAAGCGCCGGCCCAGGGTGTCGCATGAGGTGGCGGCTCAACAGAGCTGCTAATTAACACACAGTTCAACCCTCCTCGCTTAACAAAGCCTTAATTACCTGAGCATAGCAGCAAGGGAGAGGAAAAAGGAGAGAAAACTGAATCGTTTCTAGCACATCCCGCGTCAGAGCACGGAGTGGCCCGGCCCACCATGAGTGGCTCTCACTCAAAAGCACACAGAGGGATTTCAAACATAGAAGGACGTTTATTTCGACAGAGCAGTCGCCTTAATCCCTGAGATTATAATCCTCTTCACATCCCTCTCGGTGGGAGGACGGACACACATTCGAGCTCCTTCTGAGCGCTGTCAGACTCTGCAGGAGATGTGTGCCAGCGGCGGGCCAGCATCAGAGATAATTAGAGCGCTTCTCTCCCATCTTGGCATGAAGGAAAGATTCCCTCCTGAGAAAGAAAAGCAGCATCTCTTCATCTGGAAAGTCTTACCTGCTGGGATTCTGAGTCTCTGATCGCATTGGTGCGGCTCCATCAGCGCACTGACAGACCAAAACACAAGAACACCCGCACGGACACGCAAACACACCACTGTCAATTAATCAGCAGTGAAAAGAAAGCTCTTTGCAGCAATAACGTGATTTGTGTGAAAGTGCTAATAGCTGCCTTCTGTGGAAACCCAGAATGGACCACACACACACTGAACAAAGTGCGATGGTGAAGTGGCTAATTGCAGCTGTTATCATTTACTGAAAAACTAAACAGGGAACAAACTAAAACCGGACAAACAGTCAGCATGATTTATACACCTGTGCATGTGCATATGTATTTGAGCAACAGAGAGTGAAGAGGAGATCTTGTGACTGCAAAGAGTTGCCCCCATGTGCATGTGGAGAGGAGGAAATGATGAAAAAGAACGACAGCTTCTCTTCCTTCGACAGTGTTTCTTTAATTACTCTAAGCTTCCCCTTGGGGAGATAAGACAGTCTCTATAATAAGAAAGTCGCAAATACAGTATGGTAACAAAGAGCTGAGCCAAGTTTGGAATAAACACACCCAGATTAGCTGTTGCTCTCAGAGGGACTATTACCGGCAGCACATAACACGTTCACAGCGCTATTGTCCCTTCCTCCTCCTCCCCCACTCATTTTCTCTCCATCTTTCTCCCTCTATCGTGGGGAATGCTAGCCATGGTGTGCCTTGTCTTTCGATGAAAAACCCCCATATTGATGTACCACCGCTGCTTAAGTGACTCCGTGAATCCATAACTCCTCACGTGTCTTTTTGTCTTCCTTTCGTAAGGCTTATGGGGTGGATAGGAGGTTGCAGAACAGATCGCTGTAATAATTGCCGGCTGTTTTCCAGGGGGATGGAGGCACTAAGCCTCCTTCGAATAATTTGCAAGCCGCTCCAGAGACGTTTTGCAATAGTGTTCTAGCCTTGTCAGTAAATAAACCTGCGCGAAAGGCAGATGCGAAGGCAGGAAGAGAAGAAGGAAGAGGAGCACGCCACCTCGCTTTGTGTGTACACCTAAACAGCTGCAGTGCAATATATCTTGAAATGCACAGCAGTAAGGGAATTAGGATCCTCATGCAAATGTTAAGACACCATGGTGACAACATTTTCCATGATAAGAAGCCACATAAATGTGGGCTAAGCTGAAGATCCTCAAGTTAGCACTCTACCTTGCAGAATACTTACAATCAAGACAACAGTGCTGGGATTTTGAAGCCTAAACCACTGAAACAACATCACACTGAAGCTGTTCTGGCATCTCACGGTGGCCCAACATCTTACAATCCTTCAATTACTGTTTTGATGATGGTGGTTGAGAGCGCTACCCAACACATCACTCCAAACTTAACTGGGTGTTTAGCTGGGTTGAGATCGGCTGACTGTAAAGGACATTTATATCACTTTCATCTTCACCAAGCCATTTAATAAGCCCTCGTGTCCTGTAACTGGGGCAGGGTCTTCCTGGAAGAGGCCACTCCCATCAGGATAGGATATTAGATATTTATGCAGCATTAGATTCCTCCCCTTGATTGACAGAAGTGGAACTCAACATGGTCTTTACCTCAGATTTGGTGTGTGGTACATTCTGAGATGCTTTTCTGCCCACCATGGTTGTAAAGAGTAGTTATTTAAGTTACTGTATCCGTCCTGTCAGCTCAAACAAGTCTGCTCATTTTCCTCTGATCTCTCTATAAATCAAGGGAGTCCACCCACAGAACTGGCACATACTGGATGTTTTTTTGTTTTTTCGCATTCCCATTCCCATTCCCATTCCCATTCTATGTGAACTCTAGAGATTGTCATGTGTGAAAATCCCAAAAGAAGTGAAGTGACTTTGTGGCCAAGTATGGTGACCCATACTCGGAATTTGTGCTCTGCATTTAACCCATCCAAGTNNNNCCCGAGACTCGAACCCACGACCTTCAGGTTCACCTTCAGGTTACAAGTCCAACTCTCAGACCATTAGGCCACGACTGTCCCATATGTTTTTCTCTGTTCTGTTTGATGTGAACTGAAGATCTTGACCTGTATCTGACCTATCATGACTTTATGTACTGTGCTTCTGCTACATGATTGGCTGGCTGGATAACTGCATAAATATGCAGGGTTGTTATTAAAGTGGCTGATGAGTTTACCTGCCTACTGCAATACTGTGTCAGTATACAAGAAAATAAATGACAAAAAAAATGATTATTACTGAGGGGGTCTACGATTTTACCTGCAGAGACAGAAGAGCTGTAGAAAAAGTCAAAAAGCCTGAAAATTAACCTAGCAGGTTTTTTTTTCTCCGAAAAGCCTGGAATAACCTACCAGCTGCTTACCCTTAGGAGACTGCATGACAGAATACTTAAGAAAATGTATGCCATTTTAAATGCAAAATCAAATGATCATTTCACTTTAACTTGTAATTGGTTGCTTTGCTGTTTATTTCTCAACAAAAAAATTATTTTGACACTTTGAAACTTTTTATATCATTAATTCTGAAGGCATCTTTGCTTAGGATGTGACTAAGACTTTTGCACAGTGTTGTGTATAGTATTCAGTACAACAGGCATTATTTGGGAGGGAAATGAAGCTTGGCCTTTTTGAGGGTAAAGAATTCTGTGGTACAAGACAGACAGCTGCAGTGCAGAATCATCATTCAGACCTGAGAGTGTGCAATATTTTATCAAAGGCTGTTGACAGTAGGCATTCACTGAAGCCGCACTGTGTGATAAGAAAACGTTTCAGGAATATTCAGTTAAGCTTCTGTGCCAGTCAATTGACTCAATATTGCACGGATAAACAGTAATTTCATGGATAAACCCAACGTCCAGGGGAAAAAAAGAAAAAAAAACTCCAAGACTGCAGAATGATGAAAGACCAAACACAAGAGTGGATAAACACACCCACACACACACAGACAGACACAGGCAGACAAGCAAAGAAAAACTCCAGCACCAGCAGCCTACATTGTCATCATTTGTCCCTTCCATATCAGATAATCTGGATAAAGCTTTGAGATCATCTTGTGCAAATGTAAAAAGCATAAATCCACAAAGTCCTATTGTGTGCATTCATGTTTTCTTATGTTACATATCATGGCTGAGTGAATCCTGATAGTTTTGCCGAATCTTCAGGGCATATAAACACATTCACGTTAAGTAAAGTCCATATATAGATGTAGATGTAGATATAGATGTAGATATAGATGTAGATATACTGTAGATATAGTTGCATAAATAAAAGCTTCGTTTCTAAAAGGCAGCACAGTGTGAAGACCATCTTGTATCTTACATAACATCTGATGCAACTGATGCAGACACCACAGCAGGGCTGAGCAATATGATATGCTGTCATTCTCATGGGAAATTACACCACAATACGCTTTTCTGGTATCATCAGAATTTCTAGGATGCTGTCCAAATGCCTATTTCATTTGAAGAGATTTAGTCCAATTATACAGATTCTGCAAAACAAGAACCTTATCAACACTGCAGAGTAACAAGTGGCTGTGCGGATCTCAGGCCATTTTTTTCCCCAACAAATTGTTGATTTTGTTCTTCTTTCCCGTATTAATTGGTATATTTCTTACTAAACATTTAATTACAAGATTACATACCACGTGTCAAAGATGGCACCCTGTCAATCACTTCCTACAAACTGCATATGGCTATTCTGCATCCCAATCATTACACATTGCACTATTTTGTAGTCAGTGTTCAAATTATGTACCCTAATTGCTCCATAATATCCATTATATACTTTTAGGTTTGTAAGAAATATGATTTACGGCACTATTTCAGACATCAGTTATATTGTTTTGATGCAAGTGCTGCAGTGCATTCTGGTTCAAACTGAGAAAGCACATAGCGGATGTGTTGTGAGTGATTTATAAAGAATGTCGCATGCAATATGACATGAATGCAAGAGGGTACAAAAGATTGGTGTGTGCTATACACTGACCATAGCCATGGCAAATGGAGATCTCCCAGAAGGAAAAAGAATCTGTGCATTCAAAATACAAAATGAACAACATAAAATAGTGTATGATTTCTTTATGCCGTAAGTGTAAATGAAAACGCATCATTTCAAGCTCTATGTAAATGCTGTTGGCTTTGGATGTGCAAATATGCATTGAATATCTACTACGAACTCAGCACCGCCATTTTAAGAAACTCTTTGATCATTTTGAGATATGATACATGATTCTGAGACATAATCTTGATAATCCAGTTCATTAAAATGTATAAAAGAGACTTTCGCAAATATAATACCTGCCTTTCAGTTGTATTAATTTTTGCAAGCAATCCCTGCTCCACAACTGACTTTCAGGTTTCGCAAAAATCACACTACAGATGCTAAATTGACTCGCTGTGCATTGACTACATTCTCCATTTTACACTTTTAATCAGAAAATCCCCAAACTGCATATAAATTTTTAAAAAAGATGCATAACAGACAACACCCGCATGTCTTTTTACATAGACAAACCTTTAGTAAATCAGGCCCATAGATTTTCATATACGTCTTTGACTGGCACTACTGTTCTACTTGTGCTTTGCTAGCATCAATATTGATGCGTATCATATATTGTCACGATGTCTTGAAGTACAATGATATTATGTTTAATTACTCAAACACTTTTTACAACTGAGCATTTCAGAATGAACATACTGTCATATCTGTACTATATCTGCTCTATACACCCTCAACATACAATCCTAATATTTTACTGGCATACAATCTACAGATTTGTGTTAATGCTCTCTCTCCTTTCTCTTTCTTCCTGCTTCTCTCGTTCTTCCTCTCATCTGTCTGTGGTGCGTGGCTGACCTTACAGTATGTGCTCTCTAGGAGGCCACGTCCAAGCCTGCCTTAGCCCACTGAAGTGTCTAAGATCAAAAGATGAGACGGGAAAAAGAAAGATGGATGAAAGAAAAAAAGAAGATGAAAAAAAATCTGAAGCTGAGCGCCCTCTTGGTGAACCCCACCTGTGCTCCTGCTTCTACCTTTACCCGCTTACACACAGCCTTATTATTATTTCTGTCTGAAATCATATCCTCATTATACACTATATAGACTATTCGGTATAGAGCAGGGTGCAGGTAGTAAAAAAGGCAACAAAGCAAATTCAGACATGGCTTACTTCAGACGTTACTTGGAAACAGAGTGGCTGTACTTACATGTAATATCACTTTTATATACGTACTTTGTTCATTTTTATATTTCAGACAAGAATGCAGATGCAGTATGCCATGCATTGACATGCATTTATTTAGACCCTTTTTCAAACAGGCTCATTTTGCCAAAATATGTTAGGAAAATAAAAGTTCTGAAATATTAATCACTTTAAGAGACTAAAAAATCTTAAACAACCAAATGCAGATTTTAAAAAAAATCTGCTTTAAATATTAGGAAAACTAATCCTGACACTCTAATTGAAGTGAAGTGACTTGTGGCCAAGTAGGGTGACCCATACTTGGAATTTGTGCTCTGCATTTAACCCATCTAAGTGAACACACACACCCGTGAACACACACCCGGAGCAGTGGGAAGCCATTTTAGCTGCGGCGCCCGGGGAGCAGTTGNCGCTGGTCATTCACTCCCCCCACCTACAATCCCTGCCGGACCTGAGACTCGAACCCACGACCTTCAGGTTCACCTTCCGGTTACAAGTCCGACTCTCAGACCATTAGGCCACAACTGCCCCGATTGTCATGATAATTGTCACTATCATGATCATTACTGCTACTGCTAGGAAAGGCGGTTAAAGAATTTCATAAAAGTCTCATAAAAAACAATTACGTCCTTTAAAAACGTGTCTTAATATGAAAATATTACTTGGAATGGACACATAATGCATTCTAAAGAGATACAAATACCGATATGAATAGGAGGCGCTTTTTTTTTTGGTCACTAGAAGTGTGCATGTGGGTCGGGATCCTGTGGGACTCACCAAAAATGTGTACAAGTGGAAGTTTTTTACTTTGATGCGGGTGTGAGTAAGCAGGATGAGATACGAAGCTTGCATTTTTTTCTTTCATCATTAGTAACTGCCTGGTCACAGAGATTTACATTAGGCTACTAGTTGGTTATATTTTGGGAAATAGTATCAACTAAATTTGTTACAACATCAGGGGCAGGTACAAACAAAAATAACTGCTTAAGCAGGGATTAATAATAACAAACAATTCTAAACACATGTCTAGTTGAGACTAATTATGAACTTGAGTAATGTAGCTGAGGTTGAGGAACTGTCAGAGCCAGAATTCACAGACCACGCTGACAGTGCTGGCATTTCTAACTAGTAGTGGTATGGCATTTCATTTAAAAAAAGACAGAAAGAAAACCATCTGATTTAGGTCATGCCTACTTCACGTGTAAATCTGAATGCAGATGCAGGTGTAAATATTTGGAGCCTTACGTATATATGTTTGGTTCTATTTTTCGGCCCTACGTATTTTGGTCAAATCATGCTTCTGTACTTGATAATAAAGTAGATATACCAAGTACTGTCTTGCTCTAATCATTCACAGTTAAGTAAGTTTACTGACTTTTCAAAAGCATGGGCACTTGCTTTTTAATTGAGTCCATGCTACTTTTTTTTTGCTCCTTTTGACCCAATACATTTCCCCAACACTATTAATACCATTTGGTATTTTGCTGACATATAAGACCATGGTGTACAGTAAAGCGTGACTGCAAACAAGATCGATGCTGTGCTGCATGACGCTCTCGACATAAATGCCAAGAAAACAGATCAGATTTTCCATAATATCTCTACTAAACTGGCATTTACTTTGGATGAACATGTAACAGCAGGTGAATAATTGTTCCACTGCATTGTAGTAATCACACACAATTTCTTCTCCCAAGATGCACCCTTTAATCCGCTTTTAGAAGGCTGGATTTTCACTCGCGACTTTGTATTCCGAGGCGTTAACACCTCATAATGAGGGGAAACAGTGATTCTGTTGAAGCGTGCCCCTCCTCCAGCTCTTCACCAGAATCGTCTCTGTAACATTTGTCTCTTGAGGGAGCGGTAATAAATTAATACGTAGCCCTGCTAACCCAACACTGTTAAATAAGTCAGCATCACACGTGGAACGTTATTTGCGATGGAGGGGGAGGATGGGCTAGAAAGCAGGGGGAAAAAATGAGATGAAGTGAGAGAGAAAGAGGGGAGAGGGAGACAGGGAGAGAGATCAGAGGTGAAAGTTAAAAGGTGACGATGTTATTAATGTTGCTGTTCTCCAGAGAGGACCCTTGATACGCCATCTTTGTAATGAAAGGATGAAGGCAGTTGTGCAAGGTTTGGCGGTTTGCATGCAGAAGGTTTACTGGTGCTGGTCTGACTCCCTACACACATGCACACGCACACACACACACACACACACATGCACACACACCTTCCCTAGAGAGTGGTCCTCCAGCTGTCATATGCCACTGGCTTAGAGCAAACTTCTAGCACAACCGTTTTCATTAGCTCAACCACTGCACTAGGAGCCCAGCTGGTCCCCTATAGACCCGACTGCCATAGCACACTCCACAACATCTGGTGCTGGTTCTCCGTTCCAGAGAGAGAGAGACAGCCAGAGACAGAGAGAGGTGGGTAGATAAAGCATAAGAGAGTGGCACCGGGAGAGAGATCAGAGAGACAGTGCCATCTGGAGAGAGGAGAGGCAGAACTGAGCGCAGTCTAACACATGGTAAGGAGTGTCGCCATTCCTGTGTAAATAATAAAATGCTACAAAGCTACGTGGTGCATACAAGCAGATAACCGTTTATTTTTCATGATCATAAAGCAAACATTAAAAACAAAATGGCATTATGTATTCGGAACGTTTTGTTAAGTGACCATCAGTGTAGGCTGCGACTGAGCTAAGAAGTGTTGAGTTAAAAAGAATCCATTATCTAGATGTATTTATGTTAAGCTAAACACAATTAAAGCAAAATCTTCTCATTCCTCTTAAAGAGCGAGGGTGTGTCAACGGCTTATTGAAGTGACATTTTTCAGAGAGCCATATGATTAGATTTCGCTTATATATATTACATCAATACTTTAGTAGAGATAACCAAGTGTCTGAATTAGAATTACATTTTCTGTAGTGAAAATATTAGTCAATTCTCTTTCCCTATAATGGCAATAGAGTTTTTGCTCTTTAAGTAAGGAATAAAATGCAATGGGGTGCATAATAATAATGAAAGATGGAGTGGGTGTGATGAGATTAAAAAAAACACAGCATTTCATCTTGTGGCAGAAAACTCATTGACTGTGACACACTATTGACACTGGAGACTCCTTCCATAAATGTTTAATAAACATTTCCTTATAGACAACATCACCACATCGATGATCAGACTTTCTTCTTTATCTAGCCTTAGATTATGTGTAGTGCCCACCATACAAGTCCCTGTGAATGACCTGTTACTATAGAAACCATAATGTATTACAACAAGCACATTAATATAGACCTGTAATTGAATCTGTTGAACTACAGCCCAAATTATTGTCAGAGTTGCTGTTACAAAAAAATAATCAACACCTTCTGACCAATCAGATTCAAGAATTCAACAGCGCAGAGGTATGATTAGTTTTGTTACACATTTTTTTGCTTTTGTGAACTATATGATGTTCCACCGGTAATGACATCACTAGTCCATCAGTTTTTTGATTCACATTTAATAACCAGAATCAAGCTGTTTGCTCTTAGTTGTTTGTTATAGTCAGTATTTCAATTAGCAGTTGGGCAGAATGGCCTATTTATTATTGAATTGGGCTGTACATCTACAAAACTGGGTTCCTTTAAGTCAGGAAAATGCCATATTACCCTTGTGTCTATGCTAAAATAGGAGTCCCAATAGGTGGCGCAATTATGAGTCATACTGGGTTTGAAAATGTCATTGCACAGAGGGATTTCAAAATGTAGGCATGTGAATTTTTGGGGGAAAAAAACACAACTGTACAAAAACAGCAAAAAAACAAAACAAAAAAAAAAAAGATTGCCTATGGGCTGTTTTTCTGGCGCAACAGAAAAGCATTTACCATATAGTCGAGAGCTTGAGCGTCTGATTTCCCAACTATGCCACAGCCATCCATGGCTGGGAGCCTACAGAGCAAAACTGTTTATGCTCTCTGGGTGGGAGGGATGGCATACTCTCTCTGCCCTGCCAATCACAGCGACACTAGCCAATCACAGGTGTCTGCAAGTTCATGTATGCAGAAGACGGTAGATAGCTCTTTCCTCCGAGTGTGTTACGCTGCCCTGTGATACAGAGTGAGCAGCAGTTTGAAAAGATGTGTTGGCTGGCTTCATAAATTAGCCAAATTAACCTGCTATATAATCACTAAAATATGCCTGCACCTGAGAAAACACACCTCAGTCACACAAACACACATACACACTAAACAGACAGTGCAATAAATAGAACAGCCAAGGTTTATTGTATGGTATACACACAGTCTTCTCTGTCTAATGATAGAATCAGGACCTTCTTATTTAGCAGAGACTTCTACTTCCCACATCAGGGCATTAACAGAGCCTGAACTGTTTGAGGTAGGAACAATGGATGCTCACAGTAAGCAAGTGTTTGTTTGGTTTCTGTGTAGGCTGTAGCAATTCACTACAGAGTTTGATCAATGATATTCCACAAAGCAAATGAACCATTTTATTATACAACAATCCTCTTGTATTGAATGATCTTAAAGCAACTCTAAAACTGCTTAAAGGGCTTAAAACATGCTACTATTTCCTGTTCATACTTTGCACTTTGGGCATCATGGAATTCCAAATCTTGTGTTGGAGTTCTTGAAAAAATGTATCCATTATGAGTTGGATAGCCATTCAAAATGAATTTTCCCACTTTGAGGTTAAAGACCTCCCAGTTCCCACTTGCGTATGAATGCACCATTAGCCTGCCAACTACATACCAATGTCTGCTTCATATAGCTGGGGTTATATTTTGGGTTTTTACACACAATTGTGAAATGTTAATTAATGTTCAACTTGCCAGTACTTATATTTTCCCAGCATTGTCACAAGCCAAATGTGTGGGATATGGGAGCAAAGTTTCCTCTGGAACATGGGGACTGGGAACCACAGCACCACGGCTAGCACTCTGGTTAGCAGATTGATTGTGTGAAATGCTAGCTCGTCTCCTAGAACTCGGAAAAAAAAAGTGAAACGCCTGCTGCTAAGCACATCTGTGACCCTATTTTTGTGATGTGTTTAATTTAATAGGTATCCAACCCCCCACTACAACACTAGACTGGAAGCAACAGTGATTAATGAGGAATCAATAGTTTTTCTGGCGGCATGTGTGTACGTCCAGACAGACTATGTTAGGGGAAAATTGTATGTTAATTGCTGTTGCACCAACAAGATTTTTCAAGCCAAATTTGGCAAATGTGAGTGCAGACTATAATCAGTAAGCGGTCTCAGCGAACCCAAAATCTCTCAATTAACCCAGATCTGATCGAGGTGGAGGCAGTGCCATGTTTTATCACGTCCTCATTAACTCAGAAGAGAATAAGCGCCGTCTCTGACAGACTCTTAACTCTCTCTGTCACAGTGATGTATACACCACCAGCCTGCCATCGAGCGATTGATGCGCCCCATGCAGAAATCACCTTCAATAATTTAACCTGTGTAGCGCTGTGCTGAAACAGAGCAGTGTATGTGTAGTCGGTCCCCACACTGTGTTCGATATAGCGAGGGAGAGATAAGATCACTACTACGCCCTGGCCAAAAGGTGGACCGACCTATTGATCTAGCAAGAGAAACACTGTTTATACTGCAGAAAAATGCAGGTCTAATCACTACCATTACATATGCAGGAATGCTGCACATGCAGTATATTATCATAAGCTGTTTTCATTTGGAAGATCTGCAAAGGAAGAGGGATAGTCGCGCTCAAATGTGATAAATATATCCTCAGGTGCGTGAAGTAAGAAAATGTTCAAAATCCAAAGCACAGGCGGTCCGAACACCGAATGAAAACCAGACCATACAGTTCTATCAAAATATATATTTATTATTTCAGACGTTTCAGCCCATAGCCTTCTTCAGTGCTCACCTAACAAACAACAGTTCATCCCTTTTACTGACACGTGTATCTACAATACAGTCGAAAATAATAAACATATATTTTGATAGACCTTTGTGGTCTGGTTTTCATTCAGTGTGAAGACAGCCTCTGCTAAGGATATGCAAAAAAAAACAAAAAAAAAAAAACATATTTTAATCAGTAATTATTCATGTGAATTAGTCCACAAATAAACAAATAGTCAGCTTAAATGTGGTTTATAAGTGAGAATGTCTGTAACGAATCTAATTTGGCTTTTTTTGTTTACTGTTTTTCCAATAATGTAATGTAAATCAGAATGGTGAAGTGCAAGTTAACATTTAACGTCTTGTTTCTCTACAGACCTTCCCCTCTAGGGCTAATCTAATGATCAATCCCTGTTCCCAATAACCAATCTAAATTACAAAAAAAAGGAGTTTTAAAGAAACACAAAAGAAACTTGAAATTTGTGGCTTTAAACGGCTCTAGCACTCCCTCTTTATCAATGCGTCATCATAAACAGGCCCAACCTCGATGAACTATGAAATTACTACACATATTTTATCCCTACACAGGAAAATATAAAGCACCTTCCATGAAATGTAACATGAGGCTATAATGTCAACCATTATATAGCCGTAATATAACTGTTATATAACCGTAATATAGTTCACTCACCAAGAAGCTGCGATTTTATATGCAATCTGCGTATATTTCATTGTACCCTGCTTTTTAGTTTTTATAGCCATTGGTTTAGGTATTGCTCTTTTGACTGTTCTCTTGTTGCCATCATTCAAAGCCTCACATTAGTTACCTCACCCTTTTGTCTGTATTCGTTTGACTGGTCAGCTTCTTGCTAGCCAAGCAAAAAAAAAAAAAAAAACCTGCGTGTTATCTGTTTTAGGTCTGGTCTTCAAAAGTGTCTTAACAGTGCTGGGTCTGAAAACAGTTTTGCGCACAGAGCTAGGTGGTGCAGTAGCAGTAGCGCTGATGCTGCCCCCAACAGCTTCACTACAGTATTACATTCTGCACAGGAATAGAGGTCTACGTGCTCTTACGTTATAACACATACCTGTATCTGGTTACGTATATACGGTGTGTCGACTATAAAAATCCACATCAATTTTTCATATTCGATGTCATGGATTATATCGACAAATCCTTGCAGCTGTAATCTGTATTTAGACTTACATGTAGTTTATATAAACACATAAAATATTACATTATCATCAGGCCAAGAAACGTGCCTTTTCACAGAAACGGGCTACTACACTCATCTTGATCTTACATTGTACTGTAAGAGTCGCCATACTCAAATGGAATTTTAAATCAGGCGGGAGTGTGACTGACTGCCTTTTGTCTGTTTTCTGTCATTATATTGGATTTGTTGCTGAATTATCTTGTTAATAAGTACAGCATCTTACTAACAGGGCTGTGAGAGGCTGTGCACTGCAATGGTATAGCACGATAAGTGTGTTCATTCAAATATAGTGCCATTTTAAAAGAGGGTATATTCTTTTTTAATACGCAAAATACTAAAAACAATCCAAATTAATTCTTTATGATATCTACTGTGTCAGTATCCCAAACCATATGCTTTAAAGGAATATTCCAGCATTTTCAACCTAATCTCTATTCACTGCATGTCGCTTATGTACTGTTATCACAAACAATAATTTCAGCACATTACCCCGTACTGAGAAACAGAAAACTTGTTTACTCAAAACTCACCTATAATGGAACTCTAAGAGCTTAGCTGAATGTCGTAGTTTTGAATCGACATTTATATAATCACATATTTATTGACCGTATACAAATGGATACAAAGCCATTATGCTCTAACAGTAAAGGCTATAGGATGAGACGGACATGAGGGAAAGTCTTTCCGAAGCTGTTATGAAGTTTTAGCCAACTTTCCCAAGGTTTCTGGTGTTCACGCACCATTAAACTCACACAGCTACACTTGTAACACATGAGCACAAATTCTTCCGCATGATGAAGTAGTCCTTCCTCAAATAAAAGGACAAATTAAGCGTTAGATTAAGAGTTAGATCTTCATTTACAAATAGCTCTGACTGAAACATTTATTAAGGAATTTCACAAAAATACAATTCGCATAAACATCTATTGATGCTTCGTATCAAGCGAACTTCAATTATAAGTGAGTTTCAAGTGAACGGGTTCTCTGCTCTTCTCTCGGTACTGGGAAACATGCCAAAGTTCTTGTCTGAAGTGATCACACATATGGTTCATATGTCATAGATAGAAATTCGTTCGGAAAAACCAGAACACTCCTAATAGGTGTATAGCCAACGGTGTGTAACGGTTGGAGATTTTCATGGGATGATAACCTAGATTTAAAAATAGCAGAGTATCACTGTAAAATTTGACCATATTACCAAAAAAAAAAAAAGATTAAATCTCCTAATTTCACTTTGTTCCTATCAAGATATTTTTTAGAGCAACATTTCCATAAAATCTCTTACACTGTCAGTAATTATCATGTTGAAAGAGAGAATAGCTAGGAAAGGTGTCATGCTAAGGCAAAAAAAAAAGTCTACAATGTGCAGCTTAGCCATAAATACATAAGCATATTGCTATAGTATGATATAAGAGAGGTGTGAGGGAGGGGTTGTGATGATTCATGAGAACCACTGAAGTAAGGAACCTGATTTTTATTTTAAAAAAAACAGTAATATTTTACTATTTGCATTTTAATTAGTGTTGTTGTTTTTGTTTTTTTTTAAAGTGGGCAGTAGTCGAACACACTCCATGATACTGTGTGAATGTTTCCATACTGTTACCTAGTCCATAATTTCTATGATATAATCAGTCAAAGCAGCCTATCAATAGTCAGTCAAATATATTAACAATTAAATCCTCAATAGTCAGTACTTGTGGGAATTTCTGCATGTGTGTGAGCATGTGTGTCGATACATCAGCAATGTAATGCATTATTATAAACCCGAGTACAAGCACTCAATCAGTTAGTAATAAATCCAAACACTGAGTCCGGGCTTTACTCTTCCTGCTGACAGAGAGGTCACTCATAATGAATCCATATAACCCAGAGGTCAGTGAGTTTAGCTTAATGCCTTTTTTTTTCCTGAGCCATGTGGGAATGGGGTGTTGTTTTGAGGTGAAAATAGCTGTAGAAAATGAGGAGATTGTAACAGGCTGATATGAGCACCCAGGACCCCCTCTGCTCAATTTAAGCCAGAGCTTAGCCTCCATCCGAATGCTCATCTGAGTCAGGATATTATCCACTTACTGTTATTAATGTCGCTGTTCTCCAGAGAGCCTCCTGATATACCCCCTACAACAGCTGTGTGTGTGTGTGTGTGTGTGTAGGCATACATAGAAAACCTGTACAGGAAAAAAATGCCACAGGAGCATCATGTGAGTTTGTGAGTGTAAGATTTAACGCACATTTGTATGAATCATGGTCATTAAAAATATGTTAAACTGCCAACCCAACAAACCCCATCCCCAAGTCCCCTCCAACCTCCCCACCAGTTTCCTCATCAGTGCGGCATACGGTACACCTGCGCACACACAGAAATACACACACATAGACAGGGACAAAGAAGCAGAACACAGATGAGATGGTGTGCGGAGGAGCAAGTCAATCCTCTCATTCCCCTGCATTTCCAGCCTGCCTTCGTTTAATTAGCAATTCAAAGATGTTCTGCTGAAGAGCTTGACTGACCCCGTCAATTAAAACTGCACACAGCTGTCTCCTAGCCAGCGCTAGGAAGAAGAAGAGAGACAGACAGGCTCAGATAGAGATAGTGGGTGTGAAAGGGTACAGTTTTATATGACAGCCATGGGGGAAAAAAAAAAAGCTGTGCATGAATGTGATTTTTGGCTTAGTTCGTGTGATGACCCCTCCTGTGAAGACGGAGCACGGTGTCAAAGCTTTGATTCACCATCAGCACTTAAACCCCTTTCGAATATGGCCAGCACAGCAAATCTCACAATTACACAGAGAAAAAGACCTGGATAGCCTGGCAACTGATCCTGAACGTTATTATGGCGCTCTATCGATTGCTGTATGCTTTCTGCCTGAAACTGCTCCCGCAGGTCTCAATAGAGTTTCACTGATGTCCAAAATGAGGGGGAAAATAAATGAATCAGGGATTAGATTGTTTCTAACTAATCAGCGGGCAAAAGCGGGCTTTTATGCTGTGCATATTGACTGTAACGGCCCTGTGGAACCAATCAGAATGGCCTGAGGACTAGAAGACTTCAGAGATGAAGGAAAACTTTATCTGTGAAGAAATGCAAATGAACAGCGTGAAAAACATGCCAAGCTCCAAACATCAACCTGCCCCACTGTAAAGGAACGAAACTTGGCATTAATCATGAAACAGATTTTAAATCAATCTGGCATGAAAATAAAAATGGGTCTCTGCAGATACAGTGATGTTTAACTGTTTAACTGAACGTTCTTTTGCAGCTTTTAATAATGTTCTTCAGGCCTTCATAAAATAATAAAAGAAAGAAAGAACTAAGCATTTTATTCATGTATTATTTGTAGGATTCCTTGAGGATTACTCTGGACTCTTTCTGAGTGGGAAATCCTGTAGCAGGGGTCTGGAGTCCAACTGACCCTGCAAAGTATTTGAGCAGATCAAACCGAGCAGTCAAACCAGCACACTGGTTTAAAGTGAGAAAAAAAAGCTAGCTGTAGTTCAGTGACTCTCATTTTCTAAACGTAAGCTAGCATGGCTTTTGTAGCAGATTCTCTGCTGTGTTTTATCCAATCACATGCGTTTATGTAAATTATTTATGCAAAAGGCAGCTCATCAGACCAGAGACTAGCTACAGGGCTAGAGACAGTTTTCACAGATTCTTATCATTTTTTTACCCTTATTGGGAAACTGGCAATATGGCTTGACAACAAAAACCAAAAACAATGTTTTGTCTTTAATGTCCAGAGAAATATGTACTGTATGTCTCATCTGTCCATAGTCTGTGATGCCAATCAAAAGTGGTAACATGAAGCACCACTAAGAAACAATTCATATTCACTTTGAATTGTTTTCTATATATATTTATGAACTCAGTGATACTGGCTGCATATCTGGACCTGCATAAGCAAGACATTTTATGTAACTGAACATTTACAAATAATATATAAGTACCTATGCACTATAGCATCCTACACAGTACCACTTTATTTGGATAGTCTGCTTTAGTCACTATACAATCCATCTATAGACTTCCATAAAGCAGCTTATCGACTGCTTGCCCACATCACCTGATGATTATCTGAGGTTAGAAAACGTAGAGTTTACAATGACTATATTTCAAACAATAACAGGACAAGAAACGAGTTGATAAGAGTCGGCAGAGTGTGTATAGAAGATCTAATAAACACGAGTAACTGTGAAATTATTGTTTGGAATTACTGATTGGTTGATGACGGGCATCTGGCAGGTTGTTGAGTCTATAGATGGGTTGTTGACTGTATAGCGTCTATCTGTGACAGTACAGCAGACTATACAAATAAAGTGTTCCCACAGACTTTTAAATGGTTTCCACAGGAGAACAAAGAAATGGCTTTTTTTTTAACATTATGGTCTGATTATAGCAGTTTGGAACATTACGTAGGCCGTTTAAACCAAAAGCCCTGCTGTGTATTATAGACTACATACAGCTTTTCTATTGATGTGTGAAATACAAGCTGAGAGCCAAAGGACAAAAAAATGGAGAAGTGCTGCGTAAGTGTGATGTGTTCTGTATATCTTGGATGAAAAACACAAAAAGATAAGCTTGATACGGTTCACAAAACACTGTATTTTTTTATGTTCTCCATATTCTCTGTGCTCGGGTGATTTGTGATTTCTGTGCACTCTTGCGAAAGGTTTATCTGCATTATCCATCGGCAAATTTCTGACCAGTTAAAGAACGATATTCGCAAGTATGTTTCCAGCTCTGGCACTTTATGCCTCCATTTTACTCCGATTCAGCCCTTAGTAACTGTGTGTATTAATATTAATATTAATTGAAATACTGGCCATGTAATATTTATGTTACAGAAGGCTTCACTATGAAATGAGTCCTCTAACCAATCATTAGTGTATTACTGTGTTCTGTGATCATCCCGACCAACATCAGACACTTCTGTGGGGATTTTCATCAATTACAGCACTCATAAAATCCACAAAATCATAACACTGTCGTAATATCTGCCAATATAATTGAAACGTAGCATTTTGAGGAGCACAAAGCATGTATGGTAATCCTCTACTCTTACTGACAATATATTTGCTCGGTCTATGTATCTTTCCATGATTCTTAATTTCTCTTCATTCTCCCATTCCTTCTCTTCGTGCCACTCTACCCCTCCACATCTCCCGCTCTCTCCCCTGAGATGAGTGTATCTTCAGCACAGAGTGCTTTCTGATGTCTTAAGCTGTTTCCGTTTTCTGCAAGCAGTTTAGTTGCTAAATGCACACAACATTGCTGAACTGCTCATCATGAGGCTTAGGGGCTTAAATCCTGGTAATATGTATATACATAATGCATAAATGTATGAGTCAAGTCGCAAATTATTTTTATTCCCAGATCTATTTTTACTGTAATAAAAAGGCATTTTCATGTTTGCATTTCTTATGCAGTGTGCTTAATTAATATACATACGTAAATAAATAGTTTGCGATGGTTATGCTCCTACCAGTACAGTGTCATGTCTAACACTCTGATCTTTACAGTCTTGGTCAAGTTACTGAAAATATGCACTTAGCTAAGCTACAAATTATTCAATAAACTCAATATAAGCTACAATATATATGACAAGAGTAGGTTATCTACAATGAAGCTACATCAGCGATT
>CM074961.1:13541556-13562965 GCA_037577455.1 Pangasius macronema
CTAAAAATCAATCTGACCCTCTACACTTCGATCACATCTTGAGTGTTTTATATCAAATAAATATATATATATATATATATATATATATATATATATATATATATATATATATATAAACACATATAAACACACTGTCAAATTTGTTTCGTTTGAGTTGATGACTTTTATCCAAAACAAGTTTGAGTCTTCACCTTACTGATATTTTAACAACACTGCAGCTAAAAACCATTGACTATTTGGGACACCAGCAGCAGCTACAGAGCTGCTTTACAGAATAATGCACCTGTTATTGCTGTCTGTCTCTTTAAAAACCTCCTTATGGGAATAGCTCATGCTCTCTCCATTTTCTTTTCAGTCTTTCACAGATTTGTGTGTGTGTGTATGTGTGTGAGTGCACTGCGTTTTCCATTTTTATCTATGAGCATTGTTGCCAGGTAACCATTCTAAACAGCTGTCCTCAGTACTCACACTGATGATAAAGTATTATGCCAACAAAATAGCAACAAACCAGACCCAGTTCATTCACCAGACAAAAGGACTATTAAACTTAGGTTTGGTTCCCAGCAAATGTGCAAAATGTTAACGCATCCTTAGTCTGTTAAGCGCACTACAGCACACATAAATAAAGCACTAGACATTTATCATGTCGTATATGCACATGGAGAAACCGTGTGTGCTCTGTGTGATAACGTCCTGTACTCTTTGGTGTGGCTGGGGAGGATGGGTTGGGAAGGTGAAAACCTAAACCTGAGTGTATTTTGATACTCGTCATTTCATCCATCAGTGTTATGTTGCACCTGAGAGCCAGTGATAGTGAATTAGAGGGAGAAAAAGACCATAAGGTGCCTTTTTAAGACATTATGGGATATCAGGTAACAAGGAGTAATGTGCTAGGTATATGGAACACATGATATATATATATAGGCAGAAATGTAGCATTTACGATTTTGACCACTTGCTACATCAGATGATACATCAAAATGATGCTTTTCTGCTCTTTTTTTCAGCTAAACCAGGAGTCAGAAGAAATCGTGAATAACATTTGCCTGACAGAAAAGCTAATTCACTGAAGGGGAAAGGACGTGGGATATGAAAGGCACACATTTGCTTCTGTACTTTGACATCGAGACAATTCTGACCTGTGAATTTGTGAACCTTCAAAAAGAGGGCAGGACCACGGCCTCTGGTTGGTAAAAGATGCAGCGTAGACTGTGCTGTTTGTCATTCATGCTGTTAGCATGGAGCTGCCCCATCCACTGATATACGCTAGGGTTTTTGTGGTAAAATTGTTTTTTCTCTCTCTTCTGCTAGCATTTTCTAGCAATTTTGTCACCTTTGTTTAGGGACGTAAGTATCAGACAAGATGAAAAGCACAGTATGCAGCATCAAAAGAAAGATTGCAGTTGTTTATGGGTTGCTTTCAAGGTTCGAAATGTTTTTTGTTTATTTTTTTAAAGTGGGTCAGTGGGGCTACGCTGAGCTTTCAGTCTGCCAAATTCTACAGCAAACCACCAGGCAAACACACCTAATCCTACCACCCGCTGTGGCTAACAACCCCCAACACACACCCCGCATTCTCAAATATATGCATATTTGAGTACACTCGCATGCTTACACGCGAGACATGTATCAATGTAGATCTTAATTGAGAAAAAACGCATGCTAATTGACTGTGATTGGGCCGAATCAATTACAGCCCACATCGTGTCGAAGACTGAATTAAGACAAACAAATTGATTGACTGGTTCAAAAGGTTTAGCCAGTTGCCATGCAGCTGGCTGGCACATCTGCCTGCGATGCGTGTAGACGTGATGATGAGAACGAAAAGCGCAATCAAGGGAACCAGTCCCAAGTCAGAAATTAACAGAGCAAGACGAAGATGAGGGAAGGAAGAAATGGAGGAGGAAGAGCAGAGGTAGATGTTCCCTTGAGCTTTAGATGGATGTACCTAACACAGGTTATGCATTAATACATTTATATAGTCAAACAACTGCATCTTTCATGAATTAATAAAACTGGGATGTACTTTGTCTAAATGTTTTATCACTATGCCTCAGAGCGAAGACACAGTATTGGTTTTTCTACCTGAAGATGTCACTCTGCGCTCGCTGTCTGAATGGAGTGATCAAGTGGATGACTAGGTCAGGAAGAGCACACAGGGCATGACGAGACTACAGAAACATTGGTGTTGCCCTAGATAAGGGCTTTTCCATTCTATGACATGAATAATGGAGCTACTACAGAGGCCAGAGGGCTGACAGGACAGATGTTCACATAAAGGAAGTGCCAGAGACGTGAGGGACCTGAATGGAAGGTTATGGAAAATGCAGCATGGCACTAAAGGACCACTTACTGCGCTGTACTTCAGGAGTCTTCATGCATGCACGCTGTACAAATGCACTTCCATTCCATTCTGTAAGTCGGTTATCTGTACACAGGCAAATGAATCAGTACTTCTGAAAAGTAACTTTAGTTTGAATAGTTCTTGAAAACATTCTCGGGTTCTTAATGATTCACAGTACCAATGTTTATTTCCTTTACTTTATGCTAATCAGTGGGTTTAGTATTTAGTGTAAGGGTGCAGTATTTTGAAAAAGCTTTGATGTGACCTCTCTCTGGGCTAAAATTTTGTTATTAACTCTGTTTGCAAAACTCATATCTGCTAGAAATTTTGTATAACATTTTGCAATGGCAGTAGCAGAACCTGAAAATATCAACTTAACTTTCTTAATTTTCAACCATGTTATGGCTTCACATTGGCTGTTTCAGGATTTTGCCTGAACCTTAGTTAATTACCCATCAACCAGGATATTGGCTGATGTTAGAGATTGTATATTATTATTGACTATTGTATCGATTTTTGCTACACAGGCAAAACTATAGGTCGCTGAAGATAATAGGATAGACCTATAGCCACAGTTGTTTACTGTTTAGCCTTTGAAAGATTAGCTAGTGTCTTTTTGTGATTCATGTAAATGAATTAAGGGTTATAATGTACATTGTTATAAGACAATAGTTTTCTGTTGTTTTGTGATTTTTAAATAGTAATTTGTTTTTAAATTGTCTGAATAATTAGGATAAATAATCAAGATCTCAATACTGAACAAAACAGTTGTGATTATCATTCAGCCATTATTTACACATAATGAATTGGTAATTTTATTTAATATTGCTTTGCAAATCATTACATTTCACTCTATAATGGACTTTCATAGTCTGTGAAAAACTCATATGATATTTCTCATATGATATATCTCATATGCTAGACTTTTGACTTTATGAGTTTCATATTGTGGTCATCAAAAATTAACCAGTTGCCTCTTGGCAATAAAAAAAGTCCAGTGTAATCAGTTTAATGTTGATGGTACAGTTTAGAGATTCCCTGCGTACTCCTAAAGCAATCACCTCCGTTGGCAAGCTACAACCAGGAAATGCTACAGCATATATTTTAGTAAATCATACTAGATATTACAAAATGGAAACATATGAATAGTTCATCAAAATATCAAGCTGCTGGACATAATGAGCAAGACTAATGGTTGATTGTTCCCTTAAGAGCGTGTATGCCTGTTACAGCAAAGCCACAGCTTTTGATTAGCTAATTAACAGATTTCACCAAGACTAAACACAAACCATTAACTTATGGCCTTTCTACAAAGCCACTTAATTTCCCAGTGGAATTTGGGCAAAGACCAGGAACCCTGCTGCATTTGCATAGCACCACAGGTGTACAGGTCACCTATATAATCCATAAAAACTCATTTAGCCCCTTAATGAAGCTCTGATAAACTCTGCAGGACTGCATATGGTTGTCCTTCTCAGCCATTCCCCACAGTGGGGGGGGGGTGTAAGACAAGAAAGGGAAAGACACAGTACAGTAAGTGCGCCACCTCGCATAGTCCTCCGCAGCTTCTCTCATTCATTTCTTTCTTGCCCTCAATCATGTGCTTCCATGCTCCAATTGCTCCCTCTATTCATAAAATATCACGCTTGGTCTTCTTCTCTATTTTCCACTTTCGTCAAGTCTCCCAACTTTGAATTGCTCCCTGTTCTTATTGTGCACTGACTTACAAAAAGCAAAGGCAGGCGGCAAACAGCACAACTTGGGGCTGACTTCAGGCATTTCTTATAAATACTTAATACACACACACACACACACACATAGCATAGAACAGAATAAGAACTGCTGCAGTAATGCACTGGGGCTTGTGGAACTAAATCACCAGACAGTGATGGCTCACAGTTCCTGCAGTTTAGCGAAGGATAAATGAGCGCTGGGTGAAACTGAGGCTTGGTGAGAGAATGACAAAAGAGCCGACCGAAGAAACTGAATAGAAAGAAGACAGATATCAAGATTGCACCTAAATCTATCCATCACAATTTTGTACACGCATTTCAATGCTGGAGAAAATGAGAAATCCACACAGCATGCTATGAATTTATATAGTCTATACATACATGTCATACATTTACATATTTATATATTACACACACTGTTCCCGTGAACTACACCTGCCATAAACCTCAGCCAGTTCCCAAGACCCATGACTCGTTATCACGTGAGAAACCTATCCATGTTACGTCGCATAACTTGTAATTAAACATACCTGCATCTAATAGTTTACTGAAGTTTTCTGATTACCCACTTTGTTACCTTTGTTTTTACACTCCATTTTCTCTCAATCTGGTCACCTGCCTATTCCCACCCATTAACTAACTTTCCACTATCACGTGACAGCTATCAAGGGAGGGTGAAGGCTAGGATATGAGATGCCTGAAGTGACCACATCATGCTCATGTCACTCATGGTGCGTCACAGGGCAGCATAACACATTCCAAAGAAAGTGCTATCTACCCTCTTCCGCATACATGAGCACACAGACACTCACAATTGGCTAGTGTTATTTTGATTGACAGGAGAGGGCTATAACCAACCAGAGTATCGCTATATCTCCCACCTACACCCAGAACACAGCTAGGACTTGGACTCACTTCGACTCCCGTTTATGAATGACTGTGGGTTTACCAGGACTCGAGCTTGCAAGTGAAACAAACTTGTCCCATCGTTTATTAATTTCCAACCGGCACTCGGTGGAGTCTCTTTTTTGCAGCTTTATCTCAAATGGTTCTCTCTTGTCTATAGAGTGCAATCAAAGAAATTACGTCACACCTATGTAGTGAGCAAATTACAGTATTATGAATACTAAGGCATCTAGGATTCTGTCTGTGTGTTGATTGAAATTGTTCAATCAACAAAAAATTCTTCAAACTGCTTTTTGAATATTTTTAGTAAGGATTAATTTTTTTTTTTAATATTTAAGCTTAAACTGATTTTTTTTCTGGGAAATATCAGTTTGTACTCTGCCTGCCACAGGATCACCAATCAGGAGCTCTGCTTTAAACACACATATTACAGGTGCACACTGTAAGCTGTGTGTGTGGCTGATTAGTAGGAGTAGAATAAATTTTAAGTAACTAAGTAACTAAGTAACTCATTTTAAGTAAGTAACTAATCCTCTGATGAAACACAACCTCTTAAATCTTTATTATTCAGTAAAAAACTATGAATTATTAAGTAATTACTGTGTAACTAATAGGGACGGTATGTGGTTACAAGAGTGTAGAATGTACGTCTGGACACAATAACAGACCCTAGCAGATTTGGAGGAGTTTCACAGCACGAATAAACAGTGTAGCAGTAGAAGGTGAATTGTAAAGTAAGTGAGAAGAGATGGCTAAGTAGCATTAGCAACCAGGAAGAAAGATTTGCAGGAATTTGCACGTCAGACATGAAAAGTTAAGAAATTAGTTATAGCCCTCTAAACTGTAAACAGTGCACTGTGTCTGTGTTTTGCAAACCCCATAAATGTCGAGCTTCATGTAGCCTCCTGTCATCGTTTTATTTCCAGATGCTAATTCTGGACTCCTTCATCCACGAATGACTGTGCACACCTTTCACAGAAGATGGTATGGTCCAGTTAGCAAGTGATTCTTGCACTCTATCTCCCTCACTAACATGCAGTACAGCTCTCTGAGGACTTAACATGGTCCAGTTAGCACCAGACGCTTAGTCTCGGCCTGCTCCCAGTGGCCAGGATAAATATGCAGGACTTAGTTCCAGCTGCATGCATAAAAGGCTTCCACTTCCAACTGGTGTCTTCCACACACTTTCACTGACACACACATTAAAACACACACATACAAACACGCAAATAAAAATCAGTCATAGAGGCACAGTAGCCGTATCCTGTGTGTCTTTCCATTCATGAAAAATTGAGAAAAATGTCGCAGACTGCTGAGAAAAAGTCTACAGAGAGATGCCCTTCCTTCGAAGCGACACGACTCAGAGCTCTAAACACAGGATGGAATGCGTATGCTCGAGGTTCTGATCGACAGAAAAGCCCATCTGACATTTGAGACTGCTGGTCATGCAGCAGCATGCAGCTCTGAGACATCTTCAACAGGGTGTGAAGCGACAGAAATGACATAAAGTGACTGACAGACAGACAGCTGGACAAACAGACGAGGGATTAGTGCAATAGCAGGGCGGTACGTATGATGTCACGGAGCTCAGAGCTCTCACAACAGTGCTTAACAAGTAATGAATCTATCTTTAGATTCATATATATACATATATATATACATATACATATACATATATATATATATTCCTCTTGAAATGCAGAACGTCAGTTTGAATTATAACTGTCACTTGTGGTGTCACAATGTGCTTCACTCTTTTTCTTCCTTTTCTCTCTCACTCTCTACTGCTCCTTACTTACTTACTTACTCTTGTTTTTCTTCCCATTTCACATTTCTTTTCTTTTTTATTACCTACTACCTGCCTCTATTTCTCTTACTCTGTGTACAAACATTACCATGTTTGTCTCCCTTTCTCCATTCTTCACTATGTTCTTTCTCCCTCCTTCCCTTCCTTCCTTCCTTCCTTCCTTCCTTCCTTCCTTCCTTCCTTCCTTCTCTTCTATTCAGTATTATCAGCAATACCAAAATATCACACACATTCTTTCTTTCTTTCTTTCTTTCTTTCTTTCTTTCTTTCTTTCTTCCTTACTTCTTTCTTTCTTTCTACCCTATGCAGGGTTATCAGCAACCCCAGTACCATTCTCTCTTCCTTCCTCCTCTCTTTCACAGGGCTATTAGCAATGCGAAAGTATCCCACCCTTCCTTTCTTTCTTTTTCCTTCCTTCCTTCCTTCCTTCGTTCCTCCCTGCATCTCCTGTGTAGATCGATCAGCAATACCACAGTATTTCTAGCCTCAAATAATGTTGACCAGCGGTCATTAGCCTGTGTGAGCAGTGTGTCTGTTTCAGTGTGTGTATGTGTGTGTGTGTGTGTGTAAGCCTATAGCAGACTCTAGCCTCAAACACAGAGTAGATATTAGTCTATAATCAGGGCCTTTAAAGATGTCAGTAATTATTTGACATTATGTACACTCTTATATTCCTCTATATCACTCCCTCACATTCCCTCAGGAGCTGTTCATTAATGCCATTATTTATTATTAAAACCCGGGTTATGCCAGGCACTGGTCAGTCCCTCAGCGGTGATTGGCGTGTTTCTGTTAGTCTGAATTCTAAACCAGGCTTCAGCTGCAGCTGCAGGGTCTGAGATGCCAGGGGTGTTGCTGACAGTGTTAGCAGGTGATAAGGGTGTTATTAAAATAACCGAAATTAAAATAATCAGCTCTGACAACAGCGAAAGCACACAAACACACATCGTAACAGTGACAGGCCACCAACTGTGAGCTTGTGAAGCTAACACTTAAAACCAGGTCACGAGAAGACAGTGTGGAAGATTCATTGCAAGCCAATTTGTATATTAAAATGTAATCTGATGTAATAATGTATGAAGTAAATGAAATATGTGGAAAAAAGGATGCTTTCTAGGGTTCCTGATATTCAAAAAACTATGTGAGGTTTTTTTTTGTATTGGCTAAATACAGGGTGTCACAAAAGTCTCCGTACACAGGGGACTATGTGTGCCAGCTTCTCGGTTGGTCCGCAACACTTCCAGTCTTTTTGAATTTGTTAATAGGTTTGGCAACAGTGTCGTGTGTGATGTGCTTGCCATGTTTCCTGTTAAAGTCCATCGCAACCTTGCGACAGCTTCCCGATCCAGCCATGAGAATGATTTCAATACACTCATCTTTTGTCAAAGGCATTCTTAAAGGCTATGTGAAAAAATATATATAATATAAACTAAATATGAAAAATTTTGGAAGACATTTTACTAAAAAAGTGTTAACTTCTCCTGTGTATGGAGACCTCTGGGACAACCTGTAGTATTAAAAAGTAAATGAAGTTATGATGAGGATGAGAAGTGTTGCATCACCACTGAGTGCTTATCATTTTGAGTAAGTTGTATACCACCATTGGTGTAGTGATGTTCATCTCTCAAGAAATCTGGTTTGGAAAGTTCAACGTTGACAATTTGGAATCAACAACTTGTCAAATGATGTTTACCTGCTTTTCAACAACATGCCAATCAATGTATCAGTCGAGTTCACATGAGCTGAATTTGAAATCGTGATTGGCGAGTTGATAGTGTTTAGGAGATAATCTGTAAACTGAGTTATCTCGGACCATCCGGATAAATTAAAAGCAGAAGGAACATGCTCATAGTCTATAGACCATGTATGAAATTGTACTGTATATCTACTGAACATTAACAAAATCCCAATGATGCTACAGCTATCCATGTCCAGGAGTTCTACTCATGTATGCAGAAGAGGGCAGACAGCACTTTCCTCAGAGTGTGTTATGCTTCCCTGTGATGTAGCATGAGTATCAGTTCAAAGAGATGCGGTTGGCTGGCTTCATGTGTCTCAGGGGAAACTGAGCTGTCGCATGAAAAAGAGTTTATGTAACAAACGTAAACTGTTAAGAATGAATCGATTGGTTGATGAAGGTCACTTGACATGTTGACAGAATGTAGATGGTTTGCTGACTGTATATAGGCTGAATAAAATGTTACAAAAAATTCATACAAATTTGAATAATTAAGGTCAATGTCATTAAATTCCATTCGACTTCAAATAAATGAAAGCATAAGAAAAGGGTTAGAGTTAGGGTTAGCCCTAGTTAGCCTCTAGCCCTAATCACAACCTTCATATCTTCTCATACATACAGAGCTACGTGGATTGTTATGAAATTGCAAGTGTGAGACTGTATTAAATCAACAACCGAAGTATGCAGGGAGTCAGATCAGCGAATGCTTAAAGCTGTGATATCTGTAACAGAATGAAAGTGAAAAATTCCTAGTAATATCTTGCTATTGTTTATTAAGGTTTATCCAGCTGTTGAGCAGTTGTGTGTGAACTGTAGGTCATGGATATCATGTAGATGATTGCAGATAGCAGACCATAATGTAGATCAAGTAAAACAGAAAAAATTATTTTCTTTTTTCTATAGATTTTGCCTGGAATGCAACAGACAAAATCAGTAAATTAGTTCAGATGATAATGTGAGTCTGGGTGACTGGGTCAGTGCAGGACGGGGAAAAATGCAAATGCTAAAAAGCTGATTTGAAATGCAAATTTGAATGTAAAATGCAAAGTAAACACAATCAGAGTTTGTTAGATACGGTAACATCATCATCTGAAACTAACTGTGACTGATTTAATGATTGGGGTGCATTTTTAATCCGTGTAACTCCTGTAAACTTAAGCTTTACTTTTAGGATTTTCCAAGACTGAATCTAAGAAAGCATGCATTCAAAAACATGTTAGCCCATCTCAGACAGTAACCTCATTTCTACAACTCTTTTCTGCTGACAATGGCTGCATTTTACTCCTAAACAAGCAAAAGGCTTGAGCTTTTTACAATAGAATTAGCAAATCCATGCTAATGGCATGACATTCAAATGTTTTACTTTGAAATGAATAATAATTAATAATTTACTTTCAATCTATAATTTGAGTGTCTGGATAGTACTTTCAAAGTGACCTCTTCAGTCAATATCGTAATATTATTGAAAATAAAGAAAAAAGATTGATAGAACCCTTCTTCATCCCAGGATAAATTCAAACTTCCTGTCCAAAATGTGCCTTGTGAAATATGTCAAATATTTCATAGGGGTGAATGTGTTCAGGTAACAGGGTTGAGTGAATGGACACTAAAACGTACATTATTCATCACCTATAATAGGTGACTTGTGGAAAAGTATGTTTCAGGCATGAGATGTTACATGGATTCATAAATGAATACAAAAAAAATGAAAATCTGGTTAGATTTTCAGGTAAATATTCTGGTTTCTAAGTGGTGTAGATGGTTTTATTGATGTTTATGCAAAGTTATTTGTGTAAAACCTGCACATAGGTTATTGTTAAGTATATTTTACGTATGTTTAAAATGACTCACCTTTTCTTGACGTAAATGTAATACGAGTGTGAAGCAAATTGAGTGCGAAATATGAGTGCCAATCATGGAATTATCCTTTTACAATTAAATAATTTTATAAAAATAACGCATTTAGTCACACATATAATAGACCCATAATCCCACTACCATGGACATGGACACAGGCATGGACAGCTGTGGTCTTTCATTGATGACCGTGTTTCCTGAACATGAATATTTTCCCATGTCTTCACTGATCCAGGCATGATGAAGAACTGGAACCGATTTTACAAGAAACCGTGAAAAACACCGATTTTGGACATCAGATAGAACGCATATTATCAGAAGGATGGGACGAGGAAGAAACGGTTCCGTCAGGCGCACGCCACACTTGCAAATTTGAAGGAATCTGCACCGGCCTCATATGGAAAGCGATGAAGTTATGGTTCCAGCTGCGTCCGCTTAGCAGTCATAACAGTTTTATGACTTTGCTCATATGAAATCCAATAAAAGCGTCCACGTTTGTTATAACTCTTATGAATTCTTCATGAGATGGCATTGCTTGGAGGGAGGACACACTGTGAAAGCAACAACCAGAAGGGTATAAAATGGAAGAGAAAGCCAAATGCAGGGTGGATGGACAGACAGACAGACAGACAGACAGACAGACAGATAGATAGATAGATAGATAGATAGATAGATACAGTAGAGGGGAGCTAAACACAAGACCTTATAGATTTATAATGCATTCAGCAGCTTTTGAAGAGTCTTATGTGTTGCACACGTACAAATCTGCCTGCACTGCATCGCAAGTTAAAACGCGACGGTTAAACTGACGCCACACCATCACTTTATGCTGGATTTAAAGCGTAGAAAACGTCCCCTGACGCCCCAAGGGAGGAAAGTGTTGACCAGGCTAAAATCATTGCTTATTAAGTCTCTTTTGTTCTGAGGACTGTCCTCCCCAAGGGACACTTCAAATGTCAAATCTTTAGCACAAGAGACACGGTGCTGCAACGTCTGCTGCTGGATGAATGTGTAGGAGCTTTTCCTGTGTGCAGCTACACGTTAAACTCCCACGCCGTAATCACAACATCAAAGCAGCCGTAATCAAAGCGTCAGAGTGCATGAATTACTTCGCCTCTTTATAGATAATATCTGTAGGGCACCCGAAGAAAACGTCTCCTCTCAGCCAAGAGTCACACTTTCAAATTTTCACACTTTCGACTAGCAGTGTTAAAATGTAACGCCATACCATATTTATTTATATACTCATTTATTTTAGGAAGTATCACTATTAAAAATTCACACAGCAACCATACAACCTAATGTCACAGCTTTCAGTGCAACCTGTCTGCTGAAAATGTCACGTTTTTAAAACAACGATAAACATATTAAGCTGCAGCAACAGTGAAAAGGATTAAAAAGTATTCAATTACTCATTTACGGAAACCGCTAAAACAAACTTGTTAAGATGTGCATGCACACGTGCAGCACGTTCTTCATCTTCAGCAGTTTCTTAAAACTGTATAAAAATATTGCTTTCTCTAATGTTCTTTAAAATTTAGAACATCTAAATCTATTTAAGCCACTTTTCTGTTGTTTGCACAAAAAAAAAGCCATTAGAAGAATATTGAGGCTAATTTTTAAAGAAATTCTCACACAGTTATTTACTAATGTTATGGACATACTGGTTTATAATGACATCTCTACCTGCACACTGTGTGTGTGTGTGTGTGTGTGTGTGTGTGTGTGTGTGTGTGTGTGTGTGTGTGTGTGTGTGTGTGTGTGTGTCTGGAGGTATTTTCCATTATATGATTCCCTGCAAACCAGATTATTGTGCTTGCAACAATATGGTCATTTTTCTGGACTGAAACAGGCAAGAGGAGGCGTTGTTGTAAAAACGTAAACAATCCTATACAATTATTTACACACTGACTGCTTTTTGAGTGTTATAGAAAAGGTACTAATCCGTAGCCTGTTATTCAGCGTGTTACACTGACACTTATTCTGTGATAGATTTTGTGTGGAAAGCTTTTCAGAGGAAACAGCACCATCGGTTTCACCTGAAATGCCTGTCCCAAAGTCCAACTTATTTAATTCAGGTTCAGGTTGTTGTTGCTGCCCAGCTGTCCCTTCTTCCTCGATTCTTTTTTTCAAACATCCTCACCTAAGGACAAACTCCACTCTCCACTGTCCTCCCAGTTCCCACAATGCATTACAAGTGAGTGCGTTATCCTTTCACCACACTTCAGTCACATCCATTGTCATGCCTCGGGGTCAGTACTTTATTTCTCATTTACTCCGCACAGCCTTGTCCACTGCTTCACTGATCAATCTCTTTCCTCCACTGACCCGCAGCTGGGATTCTTATCTTACAGCAGTTGATGTGTTTTCATCTTAAAAGTTTCGCAAATTTGAAGCAGATTTCCAAAATGTCACCAAAAGAACATGGGAATTTTCCATTTAATGCTATAATGTGATTATTGCAAAAAAAAAACTTGCAAGATTATATCATTAAAATGCCAGTTAAACACACTGCACATTACTATATTACTATACTAAGCAGTACACTACTATAAGTTACTATAGGATACATGCTATTTTAACACACTATGGAGAGGCAGTGTAAACCTCAGGCTTCCACATGATATGATAGGATATGATACATTTTGGATTCATAAGGTGAATGATTCAGTATTTGGTAATACCACTGAATCTGCTACAATACAATTCGATACGATTTTATTTAGTAGTTGCCGATCAGTATGTGCTCTATTTTGTCGACAGTCTGGGGCAGGCCTACCATTATACTCCTGATAAAAAAAATGGGCCAAATCCAAAATGGCAAATATTAAGCTTTTAATAGTCTTAACAACAAATTATTGTTTGATGTAAAATTCAAACTAAAACAGTGTGTAAAAGATTTTCCGAAAATATCTTCTGGGATGTTTTATTTCTTAAAAGATTAGTCATTATTTGGTTATCTGCTACAGCCGATGCAGCTCATCGAGGGCCACAGGGCATAAACATTTAAAGAAATCAAAGGGACAAGCAACCCTGTACTAACTTTGTTTATCTATTTGTTTAATTCTTGCTAGGAGTTTGCCCTTTTTGATAATAATCAATCATGCATCAATCAGTGGTTTAGTTTCTAACTCAATGCAAATCATTGGATCGTTACACCTCTACTATGTAGTATAATAGAATGAGGTTTGGGACAATGGACATTGAGAGACTAGAATGCATAATAGCTGTGTCATCAGAAAGAAAATCTGTTTCTGTGACCCGTTTTTGGTATTTTTGCAATATTTAAGCAAACCTTTTTCCCATTTGGACTGTCTGTTGTTTTCATTCAACATTTCCACAATTTTTTATTTATTTTTTTACAATTTCCCCAGTCTGCTGTGGGAGTGTGTGGGGGTGTTATGGGAGCGATCACTGTGACCCTTTGCACCCTGGCCTTGACACCCTGCCCCTGGGTGAAGTCTCCTCTGCACCATCCCAAACTCCATCTCATCAGTCACATCCCATTGGTGGTGTCACGTCTCTTTAGGGGCAGGAATGGACATCAATCAATACTCATTCACCCAGATAATACAGCCATGCTACATTCCATTAACAAAGGTCACTTAACTTCCCTCTTCCTATACATCTCCTCAGATGGCGGATCTGGATCTCTGTATGCAATCAATTTGTCATCAAAGCTTCAAAGCTTCTCATTTCTCTGATTATAACAATCTAATCTCTAGTCTCCATTATTCCACTTATCTCACTCTTTTTGTCTAGATTTAGTCTCACTGTAGCTCTGGAAGTAGACTATTCACTCATCCAGTACCTTAAAACTAGAGGTCTTATAATTTGAAATGTTCACTGTATGAACTAGTCTAAAAATATCACTGTTTCACAGTAACAAGATTTTAATGACATTTAGAAAACTCACAAGCTGGTGGTGAAAATTAAGAAAAAAATATTACAAATTATTTGTAAAAATTGTCTTGGTACTTGCTTGGACAGTGGGGTCCAAAAGTTTGAGACAACAGTGAATATCTGTGGGGGGGTTTTTTTCATTTAAAATTGGAAATAAACAAAAAGTAAATGTTCAATATCTTGAATATTTAATATTCACGATTCTGCACCATTTCTAGTTCTCAATTTAAATGTAAGCTTTGCTTTGTACAAAAGGGCAGACTACCTAATCTCTCCTATTGAAGCATGTGTTCAGATGACACTCTGACGGATTTAATCTAAAATGGATCATAAGGTTTTGCACAAACCTGTGGAGTCCATGCCATCACGAGTACACGCTGTCATTAAAGCAAAAAGGGGACACAGTAAATAGTAAGAGACTCTGAAATTCATGGAAATATTTCAAAGATACTACTTTTCCAGTTGTTGTCAATAATATAATGAAAATTGTTGTATTAAATTAGAAAAGAAGGTAAAATAGAAGCATTTTCACTAGTGCTCTCAGACTTTTGGACCGTACTGTTTCAAAAACCAAAAAAACATCAAATCCAATCATTTTTTCTCCTTTCTTGGAAACAAATCTCCATCAAATCTCTTGCACTGTCAAAAAAACAAAACATACAGACAAAAGTAGAACGCCATGTTTTATGTTCTGGTCAGCAGCGTCATGTTCTTCTATGCGTTTGGAAAAGATATGAAGACGCTAGGATTAGCAGTAAAGGTAGCAATGTTGCGTATTTTCAACAGTAGTGGCTTACACAGCCGAAGGGTTTTCAGTGCAGTCCGTGTTTTCTTCACGAATGAATAGTCGTTGCTGTGGTGTGATTTGAGTCCTTAGGGAGAAGATTGCAAAAGCCAGACACAAAAGCAATGAGCAACACTTGAGTAAGGAAACCATCAGATCATACTCCATGACTAATCGTGAAACGGTAACACCGTCATAACCTTTAATACGCAACTAAACCACTGACTAAACAATCCCCACTCCTTTTCTATTAGAGTTCTATTAAAAACAGGACATACATTTCATAGGAATAAAAATCAAATCATTGGATAGATACAGTATATGAGATGATAAATTCCTCCTTTCCTAACCAATGGCACCGTCTATTACCTTATTAAATGAAGCAAATTCAACCAATTATAAAGAAAACAGTGAGTTTTCGTTTTTCAAACTCCAATCAAGCATACACCATCCAACTACTTTCAAATCTAATGTTCACCTAACCAACAACTAAACACCCAGTCAAAAGCCCTTACAAAACCGTCCAAAAAACAAACAAACCATCACACAAACGAACCCATTCCCTAGCCATTTTATGCATGACTAAAGAAGACTGTAACTCCAAATTTGGTACATTCAAATATTTAAAGGTCAAAAATTAAAATCTGAATTCCGTAAATAAACATCAGTTTGCTGTGAGGGTGCTATTTTTTTTTTTTTTTATGCTAAAAATTATCAACAGACAAGTTAATAACTGATAGCCATCACACCTTGTTCTTAAGTATTAGATCTATTTCAAATACATGTTTTGTTTAGTTTATAAAAAAAATACATGCATGTGTTAATGCTATTCAGCAAAATTGTTTACATTATTTCGCTAAGTAAGGAAAGAAGAAACCATGACAGGGTGGTGTGATGCCACCCCAAAGTTGATTATTTTCCACTAACGACATGTTTTGAAGCGTTACCCTCCAACTATGACCCTGTTTTCCAACAAAAGGGCACAATATTCTTCCTTGTGCTGCTCGTAGTTACTATTTAATAACTACCACGTGAAGTAATTATGTATAGATATGCAAATATGTGAAGCCGTGTTGGAGGCCTGGCTCTCCAGGGTATTGGGTTTGTCAGCTACATGTGATGATAGCTGGTCACTCTTGACTTCACTTGACACATTGTTACTGATCTGCTAATTGCCAAATGGTCAGATAATCAGCACAGTATCAGAAGCAGAGCTGGGGATAATTGGCTGAAACTGTGGCCCTGATTCTCAAATCTTTCCTGACCTATTACAGTTCCAGACTCATGCGGCATTTCATTAGGATGGTTGTGAAAAAAAAAGCTACGGCGTGTTTTGTTTTGAGCTGCGGTAAGGGTTTTATATATATATATTATTATTATATATAATTATATATATATTAGAATAAAATGAACTTCCATACACACACACACACACACACACATATATGTGTGTGTGTGTGTGTATGGAAGTTCATTTTATTTTAATAATAGAAGAAGAAGACGAAGAATGTTTTCATCACCTTTCTCAAACCTTGAATAACAAACAGTAAGGCAAATCCCATTAATCACAGCAGACTAGGTCATTAAAGAATAATAAGCCCTGAGTCCTGAGCTTATAACCAGAGGCAAATGGGTAACTGCAATATCACACATAATGCAATAACACCCTTTGAAATCTGGGTTCTACCCTTAATCTAAACTCCATGTGGGGTGCCAATAATTCTAGAGGTGAACGTGTATTTGCAGTGTGTATCCAGCATATTAGATGCACCTGTTGTGTTATTTATAGTCTAAAATGATCATTTATGATAGCTGTCTCTTGGTATCCACCATGTAGTTTAGGTTCAGACCCAGCTGAAGATAAACTACATGGATACACGTAGTTTATCTGCAACAGATACAGCTGAGGAAATACAGCGGAATTGGTATTGCAAAATGATATAGCAGACATATCATTTTGACTAGGGATGCGTCAATTCAGCTATTTTCAGGCCAAGTATGTGCACAAGTACAGGTGTTTTGTTACTCGTTGATACCAACACTGATACTAAAATGAGTAACCTACTTAGTCTTAATCAAGCGCTGTGTGCTGCTAGCAGTAAGCTCCTTGTGCTGTTTATGATCTTATAATGTTGAAACAGTATCTTTAATAGAGAGCGTGAAGGTAGCTGACTTGATTACAGTGCAGTATCAGCGAGCATGGTCATTAAAAATGAGTGCACTGTACTGTGAATTGCACCACGAATCGCGAGCAAAGTGGAAACCCTGGCAAGAGTGGGTAAACCAAGCCCTGGTAAAATCGGGGAGGGTCTTGTCAGGAAGGACATTCGGCGTAAAAAAAAAAAACTGTCCCGAAACAGATGCGTAGACCAATGATCTGCTGTGGCGACCCCTAATGAGAGCAGCCGAAACAAGAAGAAGAACAACAACAACAACAACTGTCGTTACTCTTCTTGATGGCTGCAGTCTTCTTTGCTTTGTTCATTAATTGTGAAATACGTCCAGATTGCTGCCATTTTGAGGCTGGTGTGCTAACGTGGCATAGGCTTACGTCACATAGTATCGTGTGGTATCAGAGGTTTGTACTAGCGCATTTTGTACGAGTACAATTTAATGAGCATGGTTTCAGACTGATAAACGATTACAGTATCGATGCATGTAATTTTGAACATAAGAACTGATTTTAGGCTTCTCTTCCAAAACACAGTACTGATGGTACTGCAAGAAGGAGCAGTTAGAAGTAAAGCATTTAATCTGGGCTTTTAAAGAGGAGATAAAGGAATGTGGAAAATAAGTTTTTAAAAAAATGTTAAAAGTGAACTTTCTTAAGAACTAGAGGTCTATAGGCATGCAAGGGTTCTAGCAAGGTTTTCAAAGTTATAGATATCTAACCAGATTGTAAAGAAGCTTTTTTTTCTCAACCATACATTCAAAGCATTAATGGTGTACCAGGCCAAACAACCTGAAATGAGTACAGAAACTCTGTGACAGATTCAGTACATGAGCTGTTTATTGAGCCTGAGCTCAAAGTGCATAAAATACTGACACCCTGCAGAAAGCAGCGAGGGGCTGATGGGAAATTCAGTTTCAGTGGCCTTAGGCACTCTCTCTCACTCACTCACTCACTCGCCCACACATTGCACAGAAAGGTCACTCTCTGGTCCATTTCTCTTAGCCAACATACAGCATTCGGAGTCGTTCTGTACACACACACATGCACACACACACACTATAGACACACACTGGATAGCAGAGACAGTTACATAAATAATGGCTATATAAAGCTATAGACTATAATCAATAGACATGCTAGACAAACATACATATTTCCAACAGCAATTCCTGCTAATTCTGTCTTAAATATTAAATATGATAAATGATAAATCTATGTACAGTATATTAGTAAGCAACACGAAGTCTGAAATGTTATCACTCAGACGTAATATACACAAACATTAGTATGGAAAAATGCAACATTTTGGATCACTGAACCCTTTAAAATATTTTCTGGAATAAATGTATTTTAGATAAAGGTTACAGTGTGCATTTTAACATTTCAACATTATGCACGTTGCTGCATTTGCATCTGGTTATACCTTCACTGCTCGTTATTTTATAATGGCCTATTTTGCTGAAATGGATGAGATGCCATGGTTTGAGATGGATTCAATGTGAAAGTGGAGAAAGATTCCAAACTGATCTATAATACTGCTTAAATAATCTTAATCGTACACTAGGCAAGACGCAGACATTTCTGGGTTAGGGTAGTGTTCACAGGATCTACATGAGCCTCTCATGACAACCGACATAAACCTACCTAAGTATTTATAAAGACTTATTCCAACACGCATCAGACGTAACACCCAAGTGATGTCACTTTCCAGGCTGACTTACTGCATGTTAGAACATTATAACAGCTGATATTGTATCTTAGTAAACTTCACTACAAATGATGCCTATTGGGGAAAAAAAATTTATTTCGGTTTACATCAGTTGTCATAAAGGGCTTAAGTAGCTGTACCTTTGTAGCTCTGTAGCTCATGTAGCTCTACCTTTAAGTTTAGTGATACCAATTTCTGTTCAATCAAAATTTCTCTACAAACAACATAGAATTAAATAGAGTATTTAAGTATTGCAATATCAGTAAGGAAATATAGTATAGGAACATAATCAGCTACAGGTACAAGCCCAGTGTGAAGCAGATTCACTGTCTTATAACACTGCAATTTGTCAATGCTAACAATTATATTTATTAAAGAAGGACACATTGTATACTACTTAATGCCGTAGCTGTAATCAGTCGCTCCCTTATCGACCTCTTTTTTCTCTCTTCTCTACACTGACAAAGGGAATATGTGATTGATCAGATCAGTCAGATTTAAGAGAGCACATTATGTACAATTTACATCAAAATATTTAGCCTCTCGTCAAAACACGATTCCGCTGCTTACACTAAAATTTCATTTAAACAAGTTTCTAATTACTAGTTGGAATTATGTACAGTGACTGTGATTAAAATAACACGATGTTAACGTGATTCAATTACGTTATAAAATCTTACAAGGATGTTGGCACTGACGAGAAGAAATAGCTATAGTATTAAATTAACCTGAATAACTCACGTGTCATGATAATAACTCACGTGACACAGTTTGTTACGGAGAAACAAGAAAGTGGAAAAAAAAAGTTAAATCTTCATCTCTGGCAGTTACAAAGCAGAAATACTGGATGCTCCTTGCAAAAAATGCTAAATAAATGTCTTTACAGAGAAAACTTCACTATATCAACAATTACACACATTTTAAATCTGTTCATGTGGAACGTCATCCAGACAGGCCCCTGAGAATGAGCTGTTACTATAGCAACGATCATGTACGAACGAGTGCATTAACATAAGCATGTTATTTGCCTTGCAGCTGGAACAACTGCTAGAGCTGCTGTTATAGAAAAGCGAGCATTTGTCAGCGCTATGTTGTAAGTAAGCTGTAAGTCTCAGTGTTGTACAGTGTTTTAAGCATCATTGCTGAGTTTCAGAGTGACGTGTCAGGCTTTGCTTCTAAAACCATTTCAAATCCAGCCTGCAAATTATATAAACTAATTAGCAAATATATTAAGTCGATCATTATTACAACTGTGCCAATCTAATTTATTTTATTCCTCCATGGATTGCGATTACACTATTAAGTCCGCCGTATAATTTCAGGCCCATCTCCTTTCATAGTCAGGACTCCTGTTGTCATAGACTCTCTGCTGGATCCGCTGACCTGCTGACATCATAACCTACTCGAGCCCACAGTCAGATGCTCTGAAAAATTCAGTCAAATTCGACGGCTCATTTAACAGCCACCTATTCCTTTCCTTCAGCAAAATAAGAGCATGTGATTCGGCAAAATAAATAAGAGAATAATAAAGAGACCTCATCAATGTTTCATGGTTTTTTCCGTCAAGTAGGTTCCTAGGACACAGGGCGTAATGACACTCTATAGATCAAGCTGGTGTCAGGCCGTTAGGACCAATGGTTCTCTCACAGCCTAAAGCTATTACATGCATGCACGCACACACACACCCAAACTAGCACACACACACACCTAAACACAAAAGAAATAGTGTTTTAAAAAATCTATTCCACTGATCTTAATTTGGCTTTCAGTAATAAGCTCCCTCCATGAAATTAAAAATGTATTACCCAGCTGTTATGCAAGTAATTGGAAAAATGTTAAAGCTGCTAGAAATTGCAATGCAAACTACATTGGGAAGGGTGGCACAATGCCAACTTACATTTTGATATTCATTCATTGTGCACATGCTTTTATCCAAAGCAAGTTGTAGAGTGAGGTCTAATCCAATCCAAGTGTATAGTCGAGCACTTGAGGGTTTTACTCAAGAGGCTGTATAGGATTCGCAACCTTCCGCCTCCTCTTAACGTACATACTCATACTGTGCTACTATTGGCTGTGGTATATAATGATAAATGTATACCTACCTATAATAAACTACAACCTATTGGTACAAATAGTTCACAAATATTCAAATACAGTATAAGACTATTGCAAGTAATAATTTCTCTCTCTCTCTCTCTCTCTCTCTCACACACACACACACACACACAAAATACACATAGTCAGTAGTCCATGAGCAGTCTAACAACAGAAGCCATATATATGTGTGTGTGTGTGTGTGTGTGTGTGTGTTAGGCTTCTGTTGCTAGACTGCTCATGGACTATTGACTACGTATGTATGTATATATATATATATATATATATATATATATCTCTATATATATATATATATATATATTTTTTAGTGTGTTTAGATGTCTATTATATTGTATTTAAAA
>CM074961.1:13571724-13587467 GCA_037577455.1 Pangasius macronema
ATCTTCAGCTCTGCTACCTCTAGCTCTGACTCCTGTCTCTTCCTCAGCGCCACTGTCTCTAAACCATACAGCATGGCATACAAGAAGACCATATAAGTGAATTTCTCTGTTTCTGGCTTTTCCCCAAACAGTTCACTGCAGCAAAAGTAAACCAGCAAATGGTGCACAGGAGCTCTCAGGAGTGCATTTGTTTAATGCTCATTAATCTCTTGCTCATTCTCTGACCAATGATTTGTTGTTAAGACCATTAAAAGCTTATTTGCCATTTTGTGTTTGGCCTGTTTTTTTGCCCAGGAGTGTATATTTATGTTGGTCAGTTGGTCACCTACCCACACTTCCTTAACTTTACTTAAAGTAGTAAAGTAAACTAGCTTGAGTAGTTAGTTAGTAAGTAGAATAACAATCCTATCATATGCACATTTTGTAAATTCGTTCATAGTCACTGTATGTACATTGTTGTCCAAATGTCTGAGACAACACTGAAAATTTGTTGTTGTTTTTTTAAGTGTATTCATTTAAAATGGGAAATAAACAGAAGCTTTTACAATTTTTAATTTTTTAAAAGAAAGAAAGTAAATGTTCTATATGTTGAATATTTAATATTCAAGATTCTACACCATTTCTAGGTCCCTATTTAAATGTAAGCAAATTTGGGATATTGACCATGTTAATTGCTTTGTACAAAAGGGCAGATTTTCCTCATGCCTGATCTCTCCTATTGAAGCATGTGTTCAGACGACACTCTGATGGATTTGATCTAAAATAAATCATAAGGCTTTGCACAAACTTGAGGAGTCCATGCCAGCTGACATGCACACTGTCATTAAGGAAAAACGGGGACACAGTAAATACAAAGAAGCTCTGAAATTCATGTAAATATTTCAAAGATTCTACTTTTTACTCAAGTTGTCAATAATATTAATAATATAATATTATTAATAATAATTGTTGTATTAAATTAGAAAAGAATGCAGAACAGAAGCATTTTCACTAGTGCTCTCCGACTTTTGGACCCCATCTACCCTGCAAAAACTGACATCTTACCACGTGAATATATCTTGAATATAGTCTGATTTATCGAATATTTCCTATTATAAGATTACAATAAACCAAATGTGAGATTATTAAACCTACCTCAAGACATTTTTTAAATTTTAAGCTTTACATCTTCTTTTTCTATTGGCAGAAGAATGTTGCTTCTTTCTAGAAGTAAAGTCTTATAATAGGAAATAGTAGATAAATTTGAATATATTCACGATATATTCACTTTTTTTGCAGTGTAGATAGATAGATAGATAGATAGATAGATAGATAGATAGATAGATAGATAGATAGATAGATAGATAGATAGATAGATAAAAAAATAGTTTAGCAGCAGTATAAACAATAACAGCAAATTACAAGGACACATACAAAGGACACATACAATGCACAGAGAACACAGATTATAGTACCCATACAGCAGTAAAGTACAAGTAAATAAGAATAAAATAAGATAAAAATGAAATGACAAAAGTAAGTAAAGTGGTTGTAGTGCAGGTGATGATCGTAAGGTGACTGTCATTAGAATGTGTCCATAAGAAAAAGAATAAATAATAAATACAGTGCAGCGGAAGGGAAGATGCTGTGTTACTGCCCAGCTATCGCAGAGGGGATGAGTTGTACGATCGGATAGCAGTGGATATGAAGGACCTCCTGTTCTGCTTTTTGCTGCTCATTGACTGGATCAGTCTGGAGCTTGAAGTGCTCCACTGTATGACAAGGTGCTCTCTAGTGGGAGGAAAAATGAAAAATACATATCAGCATAAAGCATTAGCTACTACGGACCTTTCGACCCCAATTTCTTTCCTTTAAAAGATTTTGGTAATGGGATATTGATACGATAGTTTACGTCAGGACACCATGCACACACACACATTCACACCTATGGGCAATTTAGCATAGTCAGTATACCTACTGGCATGTTTTTGCAAAGTGGGAGGAAACCAGACAACCCAGAGGAAACCCACGTGGACAGGGGGAGAATACTCATAACTCCACACAGACAGTAACCCGAGCTCAAGACTGAACTATATGGACTGCACCACTGCTTCATACAGACTATACACACCACTATATACACTACACACAAAGTGATCATTCTTCCTACTTGACTGTAGTCACTGGAAAATGAAATCTGAATAGTTGATAGCACAATGGTAATAACAAGCTAGCACAATATTTATATTGCCAATTTACATGTCAAAAAAAGACTTCTGTCATCAGAACCATATATAGTATAGCTATATTAACCACTTTAAATCATCATAACACCTTTAATTAAATCTTTTTGCTAGGCATTTTTTTTCGTGATCCTTGTCTTTTCCACCAGCCCAAGAAAAAAATGAGTTCTATACCCCAAGCTGTAACTATTCGCAATATGTTCATTATGTAAATTCACTCATAATTAATTTATGTAATTTCATTATTCGAGGCTCTAATGGGAAAAATGAGACCTAATATAATCCTGTAGATTGGTTCTTAATTATTTATCAGTGAGCAGGGTCATCGTGCATTGTACCAGGCCAGTATTAGAGCTTATTTTCCTTATACTGTTAGATGAAACAAGTAAATGTGGACTTACAGATTTTTTAATTTTTAAACATGAGAATTTTTGATCAAATTTTAAAACAGGAAGATTATCTGTCACAAAAAAGAATCACAAAAGTTAAAGCATGTATTACAATCTGTCATTTTGACCCTAGTCTATGGTACTATTGCAACACTGGCAAAAAAAAAAAATCTCTAAGGGCACAAAAAAATCTCTACTGTTGGAAATTTCAGGTTGTCCGTTGTGCTTGCTGTCATAGTGCATCATTCTGCACAATGACATAAGATGGCTACTCCACACCATTCAGCAGCTGGCTGAGGGTTCAATTACATTCCAGTGAGTGACACTGGTAGGAATTGCACTTACGACATCGCTCTTGTGACCCGGATCAACAACTGCTGATGGCTCTGTCATTCCCAGCGGCCGTTGCAGAGAAATGGATGTCAAAATGGAGATGGGTGTACTGGAGCATAGCCACTGCACAGGCTTCAGTGGTGTTCAGTCCATGAGACAAGATCAAAAAGCTGCTAGGGACAGCGATCTCTCGCTTCCATTTCTTGCTTGCCTTTTGTTATCTTTGTGATGGTTTAAGGACTGTGAAGCAGAAAAAAAAGTCAACTTTGACTTCCATGGACAGAATATATACTGTACACTGTTTGAGCTTCAATTTTAATTAAGTTTTTTTGCAGACGATTTTAGTTAGGAAAAGTAGAGTGCAAACATTTAGAAGAAGATGTATTTTGTAAGAAACCAGAAAGAGTTCTTTGGCAGTTCTAGGATTTTTTAACGCATTTGAACCAGCAACCATGAGTATCTAAATAAGTGAAGTGACTGAAGTGACTTTGACTTTGTAGCCAAGTATGGTGACCCATACTCAGAATTTGTGCTCNGGTGGCAGAGAGCGCTGGTCATTCACTCCCCCCACCTACAATCCCTGCCGGACCCGAGACTCGAACCTACGACCTTCGGGTTGCAAGTCCGACTCTCAGACCATTAGGCCACGACTGCCCCAGAGTGATGTGTTCAGTTAGGATTGGAAACACTGCAAGATCATAGTTTTCAAGAAACACAGAAGAGCATCTCTAACACACACTCTGAAAAGACCTTGGATCTTTTTCATAGATTAAACTGAACACCTCTTAAACTGAATCATTCATTCATCTTTAGTAGCTGCTTTATCCTGGTCAGGGTTGTGGTGAATTCCCGAATCCCAGGAACACTGTTCATACACCCTGAACAAAACACCAGTCCACTGCAAGCATCACACGCTCTCACACACTTATTCACACTTTTGGATGAATCTGGAAGGAACCCAGAATATTCAGAAGAAGACACAGAGAGAACTGACAGTAAAACCATACAGACAGACCTCAGGCTCAAACCCCAGACCCTGGAGCTGTGATGCATAAGTACTACCTGTTGTGCCACTGTATCACGCTTTTGAAATGATAAGAAATCCTAATATTTGAAGTTCATGACAATACTCAGCCTCTGGTCAAAAATTATACACATGCACACAAAATTCTCATAACTTTTGCATATAAACCCTTCCTAAAAGAAATGAAACCAGAGAATGCTGAAAAATGTTAGTCCTGCTTATCCATGTGGTCCCTAATAACACTCCAAAGCACTAATATATATTTTGGAAAATTTGTATATCACCATTCTACAGATCCAGTGGTTAGATTTGTTAAAGAAAAAATCATGGTGGATGATAGGGTTTCAATGACTATGGGTTTGTCTATATTAAAAATGACTATGGGAGAACAGTATTAAAGCCTTACACTGGTTGACATAAAAAAAAAAGTCACTACACAGAAGAAAAATCCACATGAACCAGTAGGTTAGATAGCTAGCTAACCAGTCTAATGTAATAGCCTAAAGATTTTCCCCAGTTCTAAAGGTTAATGATATTACAGCTCTTAAATCATATCACAAAATAAATCCAAAGGGCATGGAAAAGGGGGATGGCAGTTTTATGACAGAGATGTTTGGTGTCATTTGTTTTAACAAGAGGGCAGCTTCCCCTTATAACCTCCCATCAAACTGAACGCTGACTGTAAGCTAGAAGACAGAAAAATCTGTACAGTACAGCCACATCACATCAGCGTACTGTTTCAGTAACACTATAAAACCTGCCAGGATAGAAATAAAGCAAATTCAGCATCTAAGACTTGGTACATAAAATGGCACGTTGGCCTCTTCTTCCAGAATTAGGGATGAGCTTCCATTACAGTCATCATTGCTTTATGTTGTGCAGGTCAGCAGTGCTGAGACAGTTCGACTAGATCATCTGGTGCCCCGTTTGGACATGCTGCCACTGGCCATCTCTTCTTGTCATCTCTGCTGTGTGTGAGCAGCTGGAGGTTGGGAGAAGTCAAAAATAAATAAATGTTTTTTTTAATTTATGAAGAATTAAGAAGTTAATTAAGAAGTTATGCTGTTTTACATGAGTAATTATTTCTACTGCTGAATAAGTGATATGCACATTCATTGAAGACAGTGGGAACATTTATTTATTACCTAACATTGATAGATCGGTTATACTTGTCTTTTGAGGCCTGTGTTCTTCTGGCATCCGTGTAATGCTCTATAAAGAACTACAATCACAATAATGAGAAGTAATCACACCCCACATTTCTCAATTTTCTATGCATAGTCCATAGCGGGTGCACGTTTTTGCATTATCTACAAATACTTCAGAAGAACAAAAACATTCATAAGCCAGTAATGCATGACTGATTTTATAAATTATCTCCAAATTAGCTCAGCTCATGTTTACAAAAGCACCCCTTTACAGTAAACATAGGCTTAAATGACCTCTTTGTTTTCCCAATGTCCACATTTATCCAAATCTGTCAAAGCACTCCAAAGAACTCCATATACCATCCTCACTCAATCACTAAGGTAAAAGTGTTGCCAGGCAACCTGTGCTGGTGTTTTGCACTGACAAAGCAAAATCACACTCCGTTATACCTATCATCCATCTCTCTGGAACACACACTTGAGTAGTGTCAAGGTCACAGGCTTCGTTGTGCGCCCCATTAGAGCTCCATGACTGTGTTTGTCTATGGAGCAGTAGCGGGAACAGATGGTGTTGGCGACTGGGCTGTCGGACCGAGGCTCAGTCAAACGCGTCTAGTGAGAGTGGACAAGTGTCGCTGGCCATCTGAACAGCAGTGCACACTCACAGCGCTGTCTGGTACAGCGTTAAACAGCTGTTAAAACATAGTATACATCCAGACTGAGCTGTGTGATAATGTGAGAGCACAAATATACTATGTATTTTTCATTCCTTTGACTTTCTTTTTCAAAGAAATATGACTGATGAACTTCTAAATATGTCTATAAGTTTAAAAAGGTTGTATGTAAGTTTTAGTCATATCCAGACCTGATGGCTGGTCTCCCTATATGCTGTATCTCCTTTACACAAGACAAATAACCTCCAAAAGTCTTCTCATGTGACTCACCTGCTGAGGTCACTGCCCTGGCTGCCTACTGTATCATGAATCAAATTCAAAACTCCTGTCCTTGGATTCCTCTAACTCATGAAGCTTTCCACCACATTGTCTATTTACCTTGGTTCATAACTACATCCCATGCCAACTCAAGTCTTCAGCTTGCTCTCACCAGACTTGCTCTCAAGGCATTGTATCAGTGTCTCGGGTTTTTTAATTGGGTAATAAATTCAATTTAGATTGTATAGCACTTTTAGCAATAGGCATTGTTGGCAGTTAAAGCAGTTTTACAGAAATACAGATTATACATTTTGATCCCTAATGAGCAAGCCAGAGGTGACAGTGGCAAGGAAATACTTGAGACGAACCAGACTCAGGAGGGAACCCATCCTCTTCTAGGTGGCACTGGAAAGTGGGATCATAAATTTATGCTCTTCTACAGTTTTATACTGTACAATAAAGTCAAACAGTACTGTGTGCTGAAATGATGTTAGCTATTGATGTTATGTTAAATGATGTTAGGTTGCACTCACATTATAGCAATTGTACAAAACAAACATAGATTCTAGTCTGTCAGGGTATAAATATTTATAGATCTTTCACTTTTTTTTATAATTCCCCTTCAACGAGTTGTGCCATATGACTAATAAGAAAGGCTGGTGATACAGTATGAATAAAGGCCACAGAGTAAGCTATTGTCTAGTTTAAAAAACTCAAACCATTTAAAGTTGATGTGGATTGTCAGAACTGGGACAGGCTCTAGATCGAACATATGCCTGGCCAGGATAAAGAGATTAATAAAAATGAGTGAGTGAGTGAATCAGCGAGACAGTGAGTGAGTGAGTGAGGAGAACATTCTCAAAACAGAAAAAGAGAACTAGGTATAAAAGGAGGAAATATGCAGCAACGGTTGTGCAACTAATACAAAAATATAGCAATGATGGATTTTACAGAAATCTTTACAGAAATCTTCAAATATAAGCATGGTTCTCTCTACCATCAGGGTGTGGTACTCTGTAAGGACATGCATTGTTTGTATCTCAAAAGGCAATATCATTTATCTCTAACCATGTTAGCTTCATATATATATGTGTGTGTGTGTGTGTGTGTGCATGTATGTATGTATGTTCAAATAAGAAAAAAAAAGAAAAGGTGTTGAAAGTAGAAAAGTGATCTGTTAAGTGATCAAATTAATAAGTGTCTACTGGTAAAAATGTCAGCTGATGTATAGTGAGTTGAAATACACTATATGGCCAAATGGTTTTGGACACCTGACCATCACACCCATATGTGGTTCTTCTCCAAACTGTTGCCACAAACACATCAAGACATGGTTTGCTAAGATTGGAGTGGAAGAACTTGCTGTGGTCTGCACAGAGCCCTGACCTCAACCCTACTGAACATCTCTGGGATGAACTGGAATGCAGATGTGCCGCAGGTCTCCTCACCCAACATGAGTGCCTGATTTCACTAGTGCTCTTGTGGCTGAATGAGCAAATCCCCACAGCCATGCTCCAAAATCTAGTGGAAAGCCTTCCCAGAAGTGTGTCAGTTTTTATAACAGCAAAGGGGGAATAAATCTGGAATGTGATGTTCAATAAGCACATGGTCAGGTGTCCACTAACCTTTGGCCATATAGTGTATATATGGACAGGTTACATAGAAAAATATTAAGTTTTAAATATAGGTGCTGCAAAAATGCTCCTGTGCAAGGTGCACTTGGTGCCATTATAAAGGATGTTGCCACTGGTTGTAAAGATTTCATGTAATCATGGTGAAGGTGAAGGAGCTTAGTTAAGTTCTCAGGAACAACGTTATTAAACAACACTCAAATGGAGCTACAGAGCCAAAGTAAAGACCACGTGAGATTTCTAATGAAAAGGAAGGTAAGAGAGAAGCCAGCAGTCACTTGGAAAGAGTTGCAGTACGACTTGAAAGCAGCAGAAACAACAGTTACACAGAGAACAAGAAGCAATCACCTGCATCACAATCATCGCCGTTCCTACAGCTCATGCAAAACTTCTCTGCTAAAAAAAAAGAAGCACAGAGATGCACATTTAAGACCTTTTTGGGAATAATTCATCTTGTCATGTTTGGAGAAAGAAGGGTTGGGTGTATGATCCAAAGAACACCATACTCTCAATGAAGAACACCATACCTCAATGAAGTATGAAGGTGGGAGCATCATGATCTGGTGTTGCTTCTCTGCAAACATTACTGGGGTATTACACGCCATCATAGTAATCATGGATGGAGTGATGTGTTAGAGGAGAAGTTAATCATACTGGCTAAGAAACTGAATCTGGGGAGAAGATGGATTTTTAACAAAACAACAACCCCAAACAAACAGCCAAAATAACTCAAGAAGGACTTGCATGGCCTAGGCAGTCTCCTGACCTGAATCCCAATGAAAATGTATATTTTGAAATTGTGAGTCCATCAGAGAGACCCTTTTAACCTTGTTGTATTGAAGATGATTTGAGAGGAGAATGGGCCAAAACTGAACCACAATGCTGCACAATTCTGGTTTATGAATACTTTTTTTCCTATTAATATATCTTTTTAATGCTGATGAATACATACTTTTTTGTTCATATTAAAAAGTACAAACTCAAAAGCATTATGTGTGCACTGAAGTATATTAATTTCCCCTTACTGTATTTTAGGGAAATTATTCTATTCATATATAATAAACATGTCTGCAACAAATTCATCTCATTGTTATTATTTCACAATGTAACTGCTGATTATTTGAAATAAAAGAAATCTAAATTGCAAATATAGTCACTGCAATCATAATCCCATTACAGTTATTTTGATATTTGTTTTAAAGCTGAAACAATTGAAAAAACTGAGAAGACTTGAAAAAAAATTTTCACTTATATCCATAATCCATTGTGTGCAACAAACAAAGACTCATTAGATTGAAACTCCAAATGGTATGATACAGTCTACTCATACAGTCTCATACAGTCTACAAGTACCTTCCTATAAACCGTATAACCGGAAATCTTTGGAAAATGATGAGTACATGCCATTCATATATGAGTACAACTGCATTCATTTAACAGTGCCACTCTTTCACAGCTTTATGAAGTGAAGGTCAAAATATATCTGTGTGGAAAATAGAAAAGTGATTTAATAGCAGATAAAATTAATTAGTTCACCTGGGCTATTAAACGAAATAAAATGTTTTTTTTTTCCTGGCAAAATGTCATCTTCTGTATTTTATGCATCAGTCTAAGAAATGATCCCATTCATAGCCAGTGAACATCTCTGTAACTAAATGTTCATCTAATTGTTATTGCCCTGGATTCATCAACAAGGCTTTTCATTATTCTGTTGATATTGTCAAACAGACAGAGAACATAATGGAGATGGGAGGGGGGAAAGTGAAAGGGTTTCTGTTGTAATTCTTCCCCGAGATGTGACATTTTTCTCTATATATGAGGTCAAGTAATGTAGTGTCTCAAACTGGGCCATTTTCTATTCATTCAGTGCGAAGCCTTGATAAAGCCTCCATCTTTTACATAACTAAATGAAGCTGCTATTACTACAGCTTTAAGAACTTAAATGCAAGAATAACATTTCGCTCCCACCCACGAGCTCCATTTTCTAAGAAAGCTAATGTAATTTCCTTTTGTGAAAAGCTCTCACGAAAAGCAAATACCAGAAAACAGACTCTGGATCATCACTGCATGCTTTACCGTTTTCTACCTACATACATGTTGCTCAACTCAGCAGCTCATTAAGAAGCTCGTCATGAACTGAATCAGATGTGCTCACACAGTATTGCACACCCACATCATTATCCAAACAGACAGTCATTCTTTCTGGCACAATGCACCGTCTCTTTTTATCCAAGTCCATAATTATTATTAATAAACAATTGTGTATTATGTCCATAATTATATGTCATGCAATTGTGTAATATTAGCACACTGCGAATTAATTTCTGATGCAATCCTACTGAAAGTGTAAAGGCACTGTCTACACCGTTGAGTGCAAAGATAACAAACAGTAATTTGTAAAAGGGTTAAAAAGGGTTTGATTAAATGTCTGTACACCTAACTGATCCTTCCTTTGCTTTTGAATTCGGCCTTTATAATTTAGAGTTTTTATAATTGAACATGCTTGATTTTCTAATTCAGAAGCTCTTAAAGGCTTGATTAACTGAAACAGGTGGGTTAAATTAGGAGAAAAAATTATAAATGTTAAAAGAAAAGAACAGAATTTTGCCAAATTATACACTGGGTAAATAGTCTAATCACTGCAGATCGCTGGAATATTTTGGAAAACCATCTTTGATTATATTAAATCAAATGCAAAAATAAATGTTATTTTAAGACTTCACGACTCCAAAAATGACTCCAAACATTAATTGTATGCTTCTATATTGTACTGTGTGTAAACTCAGTACGTACACACAGAAAAACATTCAATCTATAGCTCTTATGGGTTCTTTGGCTTGTCTCTCTGGGGCAAAGAACTGTTGAATGTTTATTTGTAAGAATGTGTAGTGACAGTAAAAGCTGTGGTCCATTCTGAAGTGATCAGAAGTGATATCTTACTGCAAAGGCGCTCTCTCTGAAGGGGTTGAAAGTAACGTCCATTTGTAAGGCAGTTTTCAAAGCCGAAGATGATGCTCTGTGGGTGCACAATCCCTAAATAGAGTTATACAATAGCTGAAGGTTGGGGAAAAGTCTAGCCCTGACCATTTTCTTCCTAGTTCACTTCCTATACATTGCTCTCTCTCTCTCTCTCTCTGTCGCTCTCTCCCACTAGTGATGATGTTTTTATACTATTCAGTTACTCCTACCCAATAATCTTTCTGGTAGGCGTGGCTATCTAGTGGAAAGCAGAAGCCTTCCAGAATTCAGCCCAAGTTCTTGATGTTCCACAATCACTCTCATGTCATTTAGTTGAGGGTGTAGTCCAATATTAAAACATAAATACAGATGAATGAGCTATGAGATACTACCTGAAGTATCTGAAGTGTTTTTTTTTTCTATAAAAGCACATTCTATTATGTGGCTTTCAGTGAATACAAAAGTTTCATGGCATTGTTAACCAGTCGCATTCAAGGCTGTCATGCTGTCAAGGCTGTCCCAGATGCTTTAAATGAACAAGAACAAGAGCAAGTTTACTCTCCACATCCACTGAGTAAGGAGGGGATGTGTGTAATCAGTGACAAGGATATTTAAACAATTTATTTTTCGTATGCATGGTTAGAAGACAGGAAAATCATTAAGAGTGAGAACAAGAGAAAAGCATGAGAGGAACCAGATGAGTGATAAACCCCCTCTCACCCAGCCTGCCGTCCTCTTTACATGCCCAAAAAGGCAGCTAATAGACTTCTCCCATCCGTGTAAACACTGCATTTCCATGGTAATGGCCTCTATCCCATATCTCCAGCGGGTTGACGGGGCGAGAGGAAGACGTGGCACTGGGCTCTTAATCTTGTTGGCCCTGCTACGGCTGTGCCAGCCTTCCAGCTGAAGAAAGCAAATTAGAGTAAACACAAAGATCCCGGCTTACCGAGCAAATGCACTGAAAACACAAATGGCCGTAGGCCCACAGACAAAGATCTGCAGCTCTATCCTTCTTCCTCCAAGCCAACAAACATGGCAATTATTATTCCAATGCACTATCTATTGCTATTATCATCACCTGCAGTAGTCTTCTTGCCTCATTCCTCATGTGGCATGGCATGTCTGCTGTAATCAGGTTGTTTTCTTCTGCTTGTTCCTTCAAGAAATGCCTGAACACTCGGCTCTTTAGAGAGCACTTGAATATTGATGCAGAAACACCTTCAGCACATTGCCTCTTGAGTATATGTGCATGTAAATGTCTGTACAAAGATCTGTGAGAGATGTTCTTTTTTGCTGTGCTGCTACTTTTTCCAGAAGAGCTACATTTCTTCTGGTTATGCATATTGCTTTATTATTCTTAGTGTGTATATATATGATATTATTATTTATACCACAGTGCGGATGAAGGCTTGGTTTGGATTAAGTAACAACAGGAGCATATTAGCACAGCTCTGACGGCAGTTCCGGCTGCAAGGTCTCAGGGATTTGAATGGTGGATGCTCCACATAGAATTGTGTGTAATTGTTATGATTGAATTTATGATATGATTACATTTTCTGCAAAATGTTTTTTTGTAGCATTTTATGGAAGGAGTCTCCAGTGTCAGCGCTTTGGAACAATCAGCGGTAAAGGTGTAACTTGAAGTTTTCCGATATGAGAAAGTCTTCGGGATAGAGAGCTTTGCAGTTTCTCTGTAAGATGACAAAAAAAAATTCTCTGCAGCATTTTTTTTCTTACTGAATACAGGAGAGAGAGAGAAAGAGAAAAAAGAAATGCTTGAGAGAGTACAACTGTTTGTAAGCTGCTGTAACATAAATGATGACATGAACTCGCTTCCTGTAACTACATGTATAAGCAAATACAAAGTATTATTTATTGTTCTTTAATTTAACAAAATTGGCAAAATTCTGTGGTTTAAGAGGAATGAAATGTTACTGGAAAATAATCAACTTCAGGGTGGTAACATTAACATTAACTCCGCTTTGCATGGGGTTGCATCACACCAGCCCATTGTTTGCGATTTTCCCAGAACAACACCCTCCTTCATGTTTTATTACTTTACTTATTGCAGGTTAGCTTTCTCTGATTTGTAAGCATATATTTCTGTAAGTTTGCGGGTTTAACACATTAACACATTTGTAAGTGGCATTGGATAACAGTGTGTTCTATATGAATAAATGTAAATGTACTTCATTCCTTCATTTAAGTTATTATGACGTAAACTTGTTAAAACATCTCGCTACAATAAAATATAGACAAACTCTTATTCTGGACCATTAGTTAGAATTGATAATTAGGTAGAACATTGCAAGGATTGGGCTACTTTTGACCCCTCCTCCCATCCATAGCCAAGTAGACAAGCCCCACCTCCCAGATACAAAGCCCCGCCTCCCAGAATCATTCACATTATGCCTAGTCCACACAATTATAACACAATTTATAAGATTTATACACTCCTAATAGCTGTTAATGACTGATGTCAGATTTTTTTTTTGTCATTAATCATCCTACAGTCTTTAGCACTAAAAGCTGAGATGTTGTCCATATAGCTAGCCGGCCTACGAATTCACTTACAGGTATTTAACTAACATTGTTTACAATTTATGAAGGTGGTTCATCCTTGCTTGAGCAGGAGAGTGAGCTAAAGTTTACTGATTTATAATGTTACTCATCACATTACCTGTCTGGGTGGAATAAAATAAATCAGGATCTAACTTCATCCCATTTGTGGTCCATCTTGTAAAAGCAGTTCCAAGATCTACTCTTATTTTATTTCTTCTTGTGGCAGTGCTTTTGCCCACATCAAAAAATATCTGGTTATACTGGGCACTAGTGTTAGATTTTAGCATTTTAGCATGTCAGCCTTTCTGAGTACTAAGTAAATGGCAAAGTAATGGGACTCTGGGGAACAGGATTAAAGCTGATGAGATAAACACAACCAAGGAGTCTGTTGTGTTATTTGTAACAGTGAGGCAATAAATATGTTGCGATTTTAAAATGCTGTAGATCATTAGCCAGGTTCAGTTTTACTCAAACCTTTGTAATACTGTCAAAGTTAAAAATACTGGATTTTTCTGTACCTGTGATCCTCAGCTTGTGTTGCTTTACAGGTAGAACAAATCTGCATTATATTTCTACTATATATCCATGATCATTACCATGTGATTCACTTAAGTCCTTATCAGTCTGGGTGAAGGCTCCTCGGCTGGTTCTTTCCTCCAGCAGCAGTAGACTGTTAGCTTTGCACAGCAGTGCTGCCTCTCAGTGGTCCACTCTGGCAAACACACTCCAAAGCACGAAACCATCAAACCAACATCGCCATATTATCAGTCAACATCATAATTGGGTGTAAAGTCCAGCAAAGCACCAGAAATACCCACATACAGTGACAAACAAAAGCATTTGGAACTACCAGTCATGAAAGAAATACGCGAGTAATTTGAACCTAATCTCTGTCAATAATTTTGACACATTGTCCTGTACTGTACTGTAACCCATTCTGCAAAATCTAAAATCCCACACAACCTCATTCACTCAAAACTCACTTGAAAGTCTAAGGGGTCAATTATTTATGCAAAACAGACATTTTGTATAACACTTTCATTCAAGCTCTAAATCTAATTCACTTCCAGAGCAATTTGATTGTGTTACACAAATGGATGTTTCTTTAATCGATTGAAATATAATGAAAATACAGCATGTGGCATAAATCCAGAATATTATCAAAAAAAAAAATAATAATAAATCACTGTTTCTTCTTAGAGTCTCCAGCTACAGGCACTCTCATACATGTTGCCTGTGTACAGCTGTCAGTATGTGTTGCTTCCAGGTTCTCTAATTTACTTCCAAAGAACATGTACATGCATGCTTCAAAAGCAGCTTTGAAATCACTGGATTCTGTTTACCATTCAGCTTTAAGGTTCATAATAAATGCCAGAGGCTGCACTCATCACTGCGATCTCTATTAAATAATCAATTGCCCTCTGCTTTCAGTGCAAAGACAGAGACACTGGATTAGTTCTGTATATAAGGTGATTCCTTATATCTTGTACTCATATCCTGTATCTATTTGTGTATACAGTGTCTTTGATGTTCCAGTGGTAAGATCTGCAGTCGGTAAGGCAGCTTTTAGTTAAAGAGCCCCATCATCATGGAACAACTCACAGAAACATCTACAGTAAAACAAGTGCAATTAATCTTGTAATCAGATTTTAAGCTTTTTGTAAGAGAATTGTTTTGAGTCCTGTGCCTGAATGTTATTTGTGGTATTTATTGTTCTGCCTTCTTAGCCAGGGATTGCTTGGAAAAGAGATTTTTGTCTGAACATGACTGCGCTGCTTAAATAAACGTTAAATAAAATAAAATAAATTGCCAATAGGTGAATTGGCTACACTAAATTGCCCCTTGGTGTGTGTGTGTGCGTGTGTATGTGTGTGTGTGTGTGTGTGTGTGTGTGTGTGTGTGTGCGTGTGTGTGTGTGTGTGTGGCTGTGGGTTGGCCTGTGATGGAAAAAGCTATCAAAAAAAGATCAAATAAATGTATTTATTTGGCTAGTACTTTTATCTAAAGCCAACTGCAACGCAAGGCAAATTCTGTCCAAGCACAGAACAGAACAGCAGTTGAGGGTTCACTTTTTTCCTCAGCAATGGTTTCCAACCACTAGCTCAGTGGTTTTGTTTTTTTTTTCAGAACCTAAAATGCTGAGCCATAGCATTCCCCTTTAACAGTCCTAACTCAATTTCCACCAGGGCGTATGTGCAAGTGTTCATACCAGCAGTGTATGAACACTTGCTGCATGACAGCTAATTTGATTCTGTGGGATGTTGTGTGGTTTTCACATGTACACACTAAAGTAGGGCTTCCTGAGAAGTCTATTTATGTTCTCTCACGCTCTAATGGTATTTCAGCAGCAGTGTGCAGATCTTTTAGCAAAGGTTACTCATTAATAGAACATCATTCACATATATATTTTGACCCCTTTTTGAAAGATGAAAGCATTTTCATCATAAAGCATTTTCATGTTTGGGTCCAGAGTAATGGTGAGTGTGGGAAAGAGGTAAAGAAGCGAGTGCAGGCAGGTTGGAATGGGTGGAGAAAGGTGTC
>CM074961.1:13595611-13619368 GCA_037577455.1 Pangasius macronema
GAGTTACATCATCAGTAAAGATTAGTGAGTCTGTTCCAGAAGCGGCCATGCAAGCCTTTCTTTCTCCACACTTTGGTAGAGGTTAATCTTGGTTCCAGAACTTTGTGGCTAATCTCTGTGTTGCTTTGCAAATTCCTGTCTGTCCTATTCCTTCTGATACTTACTTCTGAAGAGTGATTTGTGGTATGGCTCTATATTTCTGCTCTCAAAGTCATCTTCGAACAGTGGATTGGGCTACTTTAACCCCTGCCCTGTGGAGGTTGTTGGTGGTTGTCACTGTTGCTTTTCGGGTTTTTCTTCACAGCTCTCACAATGTTTGTCATGAAGTGCTGTTGCTTTCCTTGGCCGACCTGTTCCATGCCTGGTTGTTAGTACACCAGTGGTTTCTTTTACTTTCAGGACATTCCACATTGTTGTATTGGCTATACCCAATGCTTGTGCAATGGCTCTGATTTTCCCTTTTTTTTTTCCTCAGTTTCAAAATGGCTTGCTTTTCTCCCCTAGACAGCTCTCTGGTCTTCATGTTGGTTTATCCTTTTTAATAAAAAAAAAAATGCAGTCTTCATAGGCAAAACCTGGAGTAGTCATTCAGATATATTAATTATTTAAATCAATCTAACAGCACACACCCAGGCAACAATAAACACCTGTCAGTCAAATGTTCCAGTATTTTTGATTACTTGAAAAATGGGTAGGTTCAAACAAAAGGTGCCATGTTCTTGTTGAACATATCTAGATCAAGTATCACGAAATGAAAGCTGAAATTCTCGTCTTATATTCATATTTTGATCTCAAACCCAAATATCTTTGATAGAAAAAATAATAATAATTGGCCTTGCTGTTCCAGTACTCTGAGGACTAAATTTTTATGATTGTGGATCATAAAAATGAACATTTCACCCACCCTTAATGTTGGCCACCACCCATTATGTAACCCACACAATGAAGATGTTGCTGTAGGAAGTGCTACATGAGGCACAAACAAGAATGTTATTCGGCAAATCACTAAACATAATGCTCACATGTCAGTCACACAGGCACCTACAACATGCTCTCTGTATATGCCTTCCTGCAGCATTAGAGTGACTGAATTGGTTCAGGTAGGTGATTTTGTATAAACCTGTTTACAGAAAATAATTAATTTTGTTTTATTTTAAAGATTAATTATAATAAATGAATAATTCTGTATGTAATACAAAATTGTATTACATTGTACGTATATAAATGATTTAATTAATCCTGTATTTGCAGTTGAACAGTTTCACAAGCATGTTGATCAAAGCTAGATGTTCCTTTTGCATGCAATGAAAATGAAGAGGTTTACATGACACCAGAGGGTTTGAAAATGCGTAAACTCAAACCTGGACTGGAGCTTGCTCTTAGCTGCCTCAGCCCTGAATATGTTGAATCGAGACTGTACACGTTCCCAGCAAAGTTTCAAAGCTCTGTATGTAGAGCTCTAGAATTGATAAATTATGGATTGCAGTGAAGGAAAACAAGTGTGCTTAACATTACAACCAAATGATTTTTAATAAAGGCAAAAAGGAATAAAAGTAGAAGTAAACTTCAGATGGAAATTGCAGAGCCAAACTATTAGAGGACTATGCGACAATGCGACATTTGCGACAATGTCCATTGTTAAAAGCGCTATACAAATAAACTGAACTGAACTGAACAGAGGACTACAGTTGAATCAATACATTAAAGAAACTGGTTTGGTTTGTGCTTCAAATACCAGTATTAACTTAAAATTACACATCTTATGATTTCCCCATATGAGGCTCATCATTCCACAAAGAAAAAAAAAACCATCACTAGCACATTTATTTGGAGTAGCTTGCGATAAAAGGACTTTATTAGTTCAAATACACCAAAGAAGAGGCAATCACTTCATGACAAATACACAGAAGACAGTGAACACAAAAGATGGTAGACAAAGGGTTGGACAGTTGAGTTAAGATAGGGGTCCATATACATGAAAGCATACACTCCCAAAAAGGAAAAGGCTCCTCCCTCAGATTAAGCATTCATTCCCAATAGTATAGTGTTTGGTGAAGACAGGAAAGGATGTAAGCTTGTGCACTTGTATAAAATGTTACCTTATTTCACATGCCTGGCATTGCCAACTTAAAGAACATCATTTGTCCAGTGATACTGAAGAGGGGGAAGCTAGATATCAGATTTTTTTTTTTTTTTTTCCCTCAGACTCATGTACATTTCAAGAACAAAGAGAACATTACTATCCATAGTATACAGCAGGCAATTGCACTAAAGGCTAAAACGGGACACTGTGTAGCAGTACTGAGACACAGGGCAATTTGTATTTCTGCATTAGATGCTTGTATGGCACATTTTGGTCCATGTTAGTGCTTTCATGTCATGTCGTAACACATCCCCAAATACATACACACGCGGTGGGATGAATACATGTATATATGTAGGGATCTGCCGTATTTGTCGTTTGCTTTAGAGGTCGTTTTTCCTACGTCAGGCCTGTGTGTGTGTGTGTGTGTGTGTGTGTGTGTGTGTGTGTGTGTGTGTGTGTTTATAAGAAATAATCGGGGGTGCGGCGGGTGACATGAGGCTCTCCACGCCGAGGTGCAGGATCAAACTGAAGGCTGAAACAGAGGATCGAGAAGTTAGAAGAGGTAACATTGTAAACATATGAGTTTAACACATTTTTAAAAGGAGGAGCTACATTTAATACAAAGCCTGATCATTACATTTATATTTCCATATGTAAAAAAAAAAAAAAAAAGTCATCAGTTGCTAATACTTACAAGGAATATTTAAGAGTATCATCCAGTTCCATGATGGCTGCCTGGTTGCCACAGCGATAGCAGTAGTTTGGTGCACTAAAGATGGTGACAACATTCCTATCATGACACCAGTTGTATCCCTGAAGGACAAAAGAAACAGTTCAGTCACATCTCAAAACACATGCCACACCACAATGCCACTTTCCAAATCCTCTGCTTGCATGTGGCGCATTTCTTTTTTTTTTTTTTTTGGCAAACTTGACATCATCATGGAAAAACGGTCATCACCTCCATAACAAGCTGATGCGCACGGGAAACCAGAGTAAGACCGTTGGCGTGGTTGAAAGTTTCGGAGATATCCTGTCCAAAAGTGTAACCAGCACCTCTGGGAGAGATTCCCCAGCCACCACGGTCATCGGGATCTGACCAGAGCAAGTCGCACATCGGCCCCTGAAACACACCAGCAAGCAACAAGACTGGATGAAATAATCAAAAATTATATGTGGCTAAACGTGGCATCAATCTCATTCAGTGTCAGCACAGGAAAAAAAATTAACTCCAACAGCTGGATCGGACATCAGAGCTAAAAAAAGAAAGCATTCAGTCTCATTATGTGACAAATATACTGGATTTGCACTCCCAGAGGTTGATCACTACTAGACACTTGTTCATCAGAGAGTGACCATATGTGCTACATGTATCTCTACAGTTACACTAAAGCCTACTGAGGTAACATCAACATGCACATTGACAAATCGAATATTAGGACAGCGTGGCAGTAAAAATTATTATACAGACTCCTGAGTGGCACAACACAAAAAGCATTCTCCACATCACTGGAGACTGAATCCTGATGATGCCATCTAGTGGTTGGAAATTGGCATTTTTGGCCTGTAGAACTTCTACTGCTTAAACTGTTAAACTTCAGGTGTGCAAAATCTTTCAGCAGGGTGCACAGAGGAATTACATTATTTAAAAATGTTTCACGTTTGTGTGTAGCTGATTTTTGTGCTGTATTTGTGTACTGACCTCGTGTGGCACCTCCTGAAGACGATCTAGAGCTCGAATGTGATCCAGTGTGTCTATAGATGGAGACAAACCACCATGCAGACAGAAGATCTACAGAGAAAAGTGATTAGTGTAAACTTTTGCTCAGTTGTTACAGTCACTGACGGTTCATGATAAAAAGGAAACGATTTGTTTTGTTTTGTTAAAAAGAGGATATATTAACCTGTCCATCAACCAGGGCTGTAAGGGGTAGATAGTCAAAGAGGTCTGTGAAGTATTTCCACACGTTTGCGTTGCCGTATTTCCTCAAGCACTCATCATAGAAGCCATACACCTGTGTGATCTGTCTGCTCTCGTGGTTGCCACGCAATATCGTGATGCGCTCTGGGAAACGGACCTGTCAATCAAGAAATTCAGACTCAGAACCACAAATCGAATGTCTGAATGTGTACGGCTAATTGTTATTGCATCCTGCAAATCCAGTACGTGTATCTTAGAAATACCTTTAGCGCAACAAGCAGGGTGACTGTTTCCACTGAGTAGTAGCCTCTGTCTACATAGTCGCCCATAAACAGGTAGTTTGTGTCAGGAGACTTCCCTCCGATTCTGAACAGCTCCATGAGGTCGTGGAATTGGCCATGCACGTCGCCACAGACCGTGACGGGGCAGCGCACTTCCTGCACATTGGACTCCTTAGTCAGGATCTCTTTAGCCTGTGTGGATATGGAACAAATAAGATCAGTCATGCTGTAGTGAAAGAGAATCAGATAAGATATCAGTTACATCTGCAGCACAAAAGCACTGACAGGCCATCACACTGTAGTAGGCGGTATAATCTAGGCATTAGGCTTCAACATTACAATAAATCACAATGAATTTTTCTTAGACAAGAAGCTGAGTGCAAGGTAATACAGTATGTACCAAATGTTTCACCACCTAGCCTTCATGCTTAATAATCTGTTGTGTGGAACTTAGTTGCCACTCATTCTGCAAACCTCATTCTGAGAGCAAACCGTGCTGTCCGAAGGAGGCCTGATTTCTTCCTCATGCATGAACAAAACCCAAAACATGTGTTGCGAACTCTAAACATAGTGTTACTGAGCCCAAATGACCTTCGCAAAACTCTGAAATCAAATCAATATTGGCTACAAGTACGACCCCCTGCGTCACCATGGAGACAATGCAAGGGTTTCCATGGAGACCTCTCCTCTGCAGTCCTGTTCCTCTTTCCCACCCTTCCCTCATTTAACACAGTAAGTAGGACATTAGCAGGTGCCATGGACAGCCGTAACCGAAGTTTAGCCTCTCAGAGCCATGCTCTTTTCTGATAAAAGACCAAAATAGTTTGAGAGCAAAATGATTCAGAGCTCTCAGCGTGTTTATAAATGAAACTATCGATTCAGGGATTATGTAAATAATGAATGCCATGTTAGTGATTTTGGCAGCAGTCTTGAATTCAGAATTTGGGTATGAGGAAAGAACGGGACGTCATGCAAAGACAACGATTATTGACAGAGTGCTCATTATTTACACAATTTTTGCCCTACGCTTTTAAGGCTTCCGTATATACATGTGTAACATGTCAGCTTTTACAATGGAGCTTGGCGTTACGATGATGTAATCTGATCTGCAATGTCCGATATAATTGGCGCAACTCCACCAGAGTCAACAAATGCTTGTTTTGGAAACTGATCTACAGTTTTAAACAGCTTGTAAAATATGCTGACGTCATTCAGATGTTTACTTATCCAACAAATAAGAAAAACCCAAAACTAATACCCGTGAGAAAAAGAAGCATTTGTTTATGAACTACTTGGTTACTACAGAATATAAAACCAAGATAAGATACTTTCTATAATGTTTAATTTGTTGATTAAAGTACAACAAAACAAATACACTTCAGCTACATATTTCCTAGTCTGATTTCTCTGAGTTCCCGTGGCTCGGTGGCTAATCAGACCTGAATGGACTTCGAGGTTTTATAGCTTTAAACCCAGGTGTAGATCAAAGAAGATTACGTAGTGTAGCACTAATAGTGTTGTATATTCAGGAGCACCTTTTGAAACGTGTGGGGGATGGCCGCTGTGAATGATGAACAAGAAGTTACTGTAACAACCCTGCTGTAAACGGCCTGACACATTTAGGGTGAAAGGGCAGGGTGATGTAATCCGCTATCGCTTTTGTTCCCATTCTTCAATCGCCTGGCACCAATTTGTTTAAAAAATAAAATAAAAGTAGAGAGAAAAGCCTAGCAAGTACTCATGCTGTTTGTGGTTTCAACCATAACACCGAATTCAGACTCCAACTTGTACGCAAGTCAAACATAAAATACAATCTTCCTAAAATACAATTTAAGGGCTCCATTTTTAATAAAGTGGTTAGATCTATAAAATATAAATATAATATAAATACACATAAAATAAACAGTGCGTTCCTTTGCAACTTGACACGTTACATCTGTTATTCCGGCAGAGCAGTATGTTTAGGGTAATCTCTTAGTATCCACTCTGTAATTATGTGGATAACAGGTCTGCTCTAACAAAAGATACAGTATTCTCCATTTCGGTATGCTTGTCTTTCAGTGGAAATACCAATCCTCTACAGGCTGTAATGATAGTTTGGGCTCTGTAAAATCTACTCACCAAAACAAAATGCATTTTGAGCAGTAAGTTCTGGACCAACAGTTTAAAGAAGACAAAAAGAAAAAAAAATAGCCAGTGTCTCATAAGTGTGGTGTCAGTGCATCTCTTTGGAACAGGAACTGGCACATGATTAGTGCAAAATACAATTTCAAATTTCTTTATCTAACAATACCACAATGTCAAACAATCTAACATAGAACATTTCCTCATGTATTAACTTGTGGGAGAAGTGAGATTGCACACTGATCGGAAGCGAGCCACCCTTCAAATGCCATTAGCATCTCTAACGCTTCTCCACCCACGGTGTTCATCTCATGAAGTGGCTCAAGCACTATGTACTGACATTAGAAGGCAAGCCGGTGCGTGTTTGTATGGCGTTGAATCAAGCTGACGGAAAAGGGACTAAATAACACCATTTTATATTTTAGGCAATAGTGACAAATGTAATTTACTAGTTTTAGTTTATCTAGTGGTTAGGCCATGGCACTCTCACCGCCACGGCACGGGTTCGATTCCCAGCCAGGGAAAGAACCCCAGCCACTGGGGTCACACACAAAAGTGGAGAGAGTTGCATCAGGGAAGGCATTCTGCCATAAAAACTGTGCCAAATCAAATATGCGGACCAATGATCCACTGTGGCTACTCCTAACAGGAGCAGCCGAAAGAAGAAAAACAACAACAGTTAAGTGGAAAAAGTCAAGTGTACAGAATACTACGCTCTTACTTTCCATCAGATTTTCACCGTGTGTATCAGGGTTACAACAGAGGACGTGTTAACACGGTGTTATTTTTAAATATCTAGACATAATTGGCCACCGAAGTTCATTTAAAAATCCAATCCTTTGATTTTAATAACATGCAAATATCAAACAGCCTGAAGCAAGATAAAAGGCTGCATAATGCTAGAAACTCAGTGTCCGTGTGGCAGCTTATTACAAGGCGAGCCAGCTGAGCACAGACAAACCTGTCCACCATCAGCTAGGCTGAAACACTAGGACTTAAGAAAATAAAGGGTCATTTACATCATAGCGCCCCCTCCTTAACACGACGCCTGGAGGTCAGTTATTTACAACCTAAAACGCTAAAAGTTTGCGTGCAACAGTAATGACGTCATGTCGCGGAGCTAGTCAATGTTAGCTAGTTAAGTAGATGAATAACTACTATGCTACAAAACCACAACTACAAAAACCACAAAACATAACAGATAATGTAAAAACAGTAAGCACTACTACAAGCGCCATATAACAACAAAAACCTGTTAAATAATATGAATCTGGAGGGGGAGGTGGGAACTAAACACATACCAGATCAGCTCTGACTTTAAAACTAAGATAAATAACGTTTGTAATGCGTTCTGCGATGACGTCATTTTTGCGCGGCTAGTCCGTGTTAGCTAGTTAACCACCTCAATAACACCGCGGCTAAAAATAACCTGGAAATATACTTTTAGATAACGTTAGAAAGTTGATATTTATTTAACATGTATTTAACGCGACCTATCTCGAACGCCTTGTTATAATTAAAAACTTAAATCTAGAAGGGAAAAAAACCCAGAAAACACATACTCAGTTAGTGCTAACTTAAATCAAAATAACTAACGCTAGCTAACTGTAATCTAGCTAAACAACCGAGACAGCTAATGGGGCTGTGGCTCAATAATCAGCCATGTTCTATTTTGAGCAGCGGTAACGTTAGCTTTCCTCGTTAGCTAACGAGGAAACTGCGCTGGTAGCCAAATTAGCTGAAAGGGGAAAAACAGGAATCCATTGTAATAGTCAGTGTTTACTAGTCATAAAGATTACCCAAGACCCTATCGTGATTATTAAATAATCATCATCATCATTAGCACGGTGTCATCCACAACCGAACGCCGTTTATGCCCAGTCCTTTATACGCAGTTGGGTTAGTAGTGTTAGCAGGCTGGTGCTAGCTGCAGCGGATCAGAGGCTTACCTTTTCACACAGCGTCCTCACTTGATTCTCGGTGAGCTGCTTGCACTCGTTGAGCTGTTCTACCCATTGGTCTAATTCTTTAGTAAACGCTTTATCATCCATTCTGAATACGTCTTGAAGGATGGCACAGATGTCCTTATTTACCTTTTAGATAGCGATAGATGGTTCAGTTAGCTAACACCCCCTCGAGACCCGCGGCGCTATTTGCGTCTAGCTGCTTAGCTCGACTAGCTAAATTTTCGCTTAGCAATGCAAGATAGCTTAGCACACCACAGGCTATTTTCCTCACAGTTTTAACGTCCCGAAACTCCGCGTTTACGGCTAGAAAACTGGTCACTCCAAATGCTGAAGTGTTTTTGCGCGTTCTGGTGTCAGTCTGCTAATAAAGCCGCTTGGCAAAACCAGCAGATCGTCGTTAATAATCTCCGGCGGATTCGCTTTAATTCGGCCGACCTTTCCTAGAGAAAGCCGCTGCGTAATGGCCGCTCCGCGTCCGCCTCATATTGACGTCATCACAAAGGCATCCGCGGAGGATGGGCGTCGCGCTCGATGAACGCTTTAAAGAAACGCTCTACTGCCCTCGCGCGGCTAAGCGGACCAATAGGAGACGACTGAGCTTTCCGTTTGTTAGGGTAGGTGTGCTAATTTATGCTAACACCTACTTTATTCTAAGCAAAGAGAAGAAGAGACGTGTTGAAGCAAAGTGGGCAGGAGGTAAGAAGGTAAGAGCACTTTCAGCATGGTGTGATGTTGAAGAGAGAGACAGTCTCTCTCCGAATGTCAAAAAAGCAAGGAGATGACTGTGGATTGTGGATTACAAAAAGTCACAGAGAGGGGGTCACATTCCTATCCACATCAATGGGGTGGAGGTGGAGAGAGTTAAGAGCTACAAGTTCCTTGGTGTCCACATCTCTGAGGATCTCTCCCAGGGTGTCCAGTCTTCTCCCCAAAGGGCCATTGTGGGTGCAGGTTTTCATTCCAATCAAGCAGAAGCCACATCTTATTCCACCTGTATAAACAGCTGATCTTGGCTTTCAGTAGACTCAGGTGTGGCTCCTGCTCGATTGGAATGAAAACCTGCACCCACACCGGCCCTTTCCGGATAAGATTGGACACCCCTGCCTTAGTGAGAGCAGCCCATCCGTGTCTCCACCTCCTGCAGNGTCTGATATCTGTCAAACTTCTACTGCTGCACCACAGAGAGCATTCTGACCGGCTGCATCAATGTTTGGTACGGCAGCTGCTCTTCCTCCGACCACAAAGCTCTTCGGAGAGTGATGAGAACAACAGAGCACATAAATGGAAATAAACTCCCAGCCTTACAGGACATTTACCAAACGCATTGAGACAGGCGCGCAGTATTATTAAGGACTGCACTCACCCTGCTCACTACCCATTTGCGACACTGCCGTCTGCCAGATGCCTCTGTTGCATCCAAACACGGACAGCCAGACTGAAAAACAGTTTTTATCTTCAAGACATCAGACTACTTAACAGCCATTAGTCCTTCATTTAGCACTGTGACACTTTGTTACTGTCACTTCGGGACACTTAAGATATTTACTTTTCAGTTCTACTATTTACTATTTATTGTACTTGTATTTACTGTCCTGCCTTACTTAATAGAACATGTCACTTTTACTCTGCCATTGTCCACCACTGTTTTCACTTACCTTATTACATCACAGCATCATCTCAATCATTCATGGCTAAATGTGTGTCTGTTCATGTCTAATAAGTGCTTGTACTGTCCGAATCTGAGCTTCGTCACAAGCATTTCAATGCCCAGTGTAAGTGTGCCAATGACAAATAAATGACTCTTGACTCTCTTGATGAAGTTAAGCAGAGTGTATTCATTCATTTATCCTCAGTAACCGCTCTGTCGTAGTAGATTTGAAGCTTATCCAGGGAACACTGTGCGTCAGGTGGGAATGCATCTTCAGTGAGACGTTCGTCCATTGCAGGGAATCATGCACACATTTCACACTCTCATTCATAGCTAGGAGCAATTTAACATAGCCAATCCACTTATAGACATGTTTATGGGAGGTGGGAGAAGGTTCCACACAGACACCTGTAGAATATGCACAGAAACTCTGCACGGAACCAGAGCTCAGGATCGAACCAGGGACCCTGAAGCAGTGAGACTGCACCATAAGGGGACATAAGATAAAAAGTGAAGTTGTGAGAAATGTCTTCTATACTGCACCCAGGCTTTGTGCTGTGCACCTTAGCTAACATGACGGGTTAAAAGCATATTGGCTTAGGCTACAACTCTGCCATTTACACTTCTATTTTGTCTTGTTGGTGGTTTTACCAGATGAATCATTGCATTCAGACACCTTCCAAAGCACTAATGCAGATGCTCTGATGACATTTTGGCAAGATCTTTCATCATTGCCTTACATACAGGCAATTTGTTAACCATTCTGCTGTGTGCATTGGAACGAGCGCACACATTTATAGCTATCAACCCTTCTGTGGCAAAGGTGATTGAACCCTCACCCCTAGTAGTGGGACACCAAGGCCAGGATATGGAGTGACTCTCTGCTAATCTAGTTTATGTGCCAAGTGTGGTTGGCACAGTTCTTGTTGATGGGCATGTGTAAATCAACCCTACAAAATCTGCCCTGTGTGCCAGGGTTTAAGCCTGCTGCCACAGGGAGGAGAGCACAAGTCACAGAAACTAGACACCAACACAGCCAAATGGTCTGGCCATGTAAGGCACCACAGACCCCATCAGGTTTGCTGGTTTTCTTTTGTATGTAAATAGCAATACAAGTGGACTAGTGATAATTTACACACCTTGGTTCAGTTTAAAAAATTAAGAATTTAGTTGGGCTATTATGTGCATGTAAACATAACTATTAAGTTGCAAGTTTATAGTAACTCAGTGTAGGTATTCAGGAAATTAGAGCATCATGTCAAATCATGAACCTATTTGTGGGGAGTAATTTTTCCTAGTTGGTAAGATATGTTCATGCAAACCATAGAACTGTGTAGAAAAACATGGCTTGAGTTCTGCTTTTGAAACATATATTTAACAGTTTTGACACTATAAAACAAAGTGCATCTTTTAGTCATTATAAACAAATAAACAATTTAATGTTAAAATATATTATTCATAAAAAAACATAAATGTAACATCTATTCACAAAGATATTACAGTATAAACAGATACTGTTTTTTGACTATTTACAATTAACATGTTTAACATATAAGGTAAGAACTGGTTAGGAGCATATTAGATTAGAGCGAGACTGTCCTAGAGTAATGACATGGGAGGAGGGTTCAGAAATCTCTGGATTTCAAAACAGAGACATAATCGTTTAAGAAAAGAACAGATTCTACCAGTACCAAACACTGTGTGCTCTATCTAAACAGGGCGTGGAAGATATTGAGTTTCCATATGAATGGCTGACACAGGCACAGAAGAGCCTGTAGTGGAGTATGTTTGGCCATTGAAGACAAAGAAAGGGTAGCTTATTGGTGTTGGATTGTTATGCAGTGCAACTTGATTTGAAGTGCTGGAAAATGGCAGTGGTGGAAGGGGTGGAGGGATCATTGAGGGTGCATCTGGGGAGAACCTTGGGAAAGGAAAAGGCGGTATCATAGGCACGCTGAACTCGTTTGCTTGCTCTTTTAAGAGCTCTTGATGCTGAAGTGCACCGAATGTTGGCTGACCTTTACTTCTCTCAACTGGTCTAGGTTTCACAATCAATGGTTGTGACACTTGTTGCTGTCTGACTGCATGGCTGTTTTGAAGGTCTGTCAAAGATGTCGTCCTCGGTTTTGTGTGTGGTGTAGGTATCCTCTTAGACAAAAGCAGAGCCCTTATTTCAGAGTGTGATGTTGATTGGGTCGCGTCTGGTGGGCTCCAGTCCCAAGCAGAATTTCTGGGAATCCTCCAATGCAATGCATTACTTCTTTGGGTTAAATCAGTGTAAAGAGGTGAGCTTCCAGGTTGGGCTGCCAGACTGGGCTGAATAAGTGGGGTAATACCATCACTGAAGTCACTTCTTGGGCATGGATATGTTGCTCTAAAAACAACAGAGATTCATTATAACAAGAAAAGAATGCCTGTTCAGCAATAGTGCTCATAGGTAATTGGCCAATTGGCACAAAGGTGTAGAGATTATTCTAGATGTGGCATTTGCATTTTGACTTTGTCAGTCTCTTTTTGCTGGTAAAACAGACTACCCTGAGGCAATGAGAATGTAAATGAGATAATGTAAATGAGAGGCATAAGCTGACACAGTAGGTTTGTCAAAATGCCATGTTGTTGAGACTTGAGACAGGGTAAAATCAAAACCACTGCTGAGTCTCAGTAGAGAGAAAAACAGAAACTTGCCAAGAGTTTTTTTTTTAATCCATTGGGCAAATTGGGCTGAGGATCAGAATTTAGAAATTTTGGAGGGAAAAAAAGAATAGCTTGTAATCCAAACTTTACTACTTCATCTGTGAAACATGCTGATGTGAGCATGTGTGGCTACCAACAGAACTTTATTGTGGTCGCACACAGCAGCTGCAGAGTGAATTTCCTGTGAATATTTCAGAAACAACTGCACAGATCCAACCAGAAGCTTTAAATTACAGTGGATACAGTTTCACCCATCACCTCATTCCTGCAACAAATTTGAATTAAATTTTGTTCTTACCTTCTTCTGGGTGGTTGATGTGTTTCTTTGGTTCCATCTTCCATTTGAATGTTCTAGATTGTGGTAAAATATTTGTTTTATTACTGCAAAGCACTTACACACAATTATAAGAAGTAAATAAAACAGCAGGCAGTTCGCAAAACATACCAGTTCGGTTTGAGTCCTCTCGGTGGAGACCCCCGCTGATGGGCTTGTGATAGCATTTGTTTGCTGTGGTGGTGTGATGTTCACAATATCCACAGGCTGTGGGGCCTTATCAGTTCTGTTAACAAGGGCTACACAAGCCTCTGTCACCCCATAAACAATTTGTGAATTTAACCGATTGTATTTCGTCAGCACTTCATTTGGCATCCCATTCTCCGATTCACACCATACAAGAACCTTTGATGCATCATAAAGCAGATGTTCCATCCCAAACCATGAAATTTTAATAATTTCTTTATGGGATTTCAAAAAGAGGATTTTTTCTTGGAGATATCTGCATATAATGGACAGATGCTCAGCTTTCCCTACATCAAATGTGCCTGGCAACCGATCTGCCGGTGTCTCAATAAATGTCATCACTATATCGTGCATTTTTTTCAAAATTTCCATGTTGTCTCCTAAATTGATCATGATGGCTATTGGTACAGATAAAAAGAAGCTCTTAACATCTGAGGGATTTCTAAATGCAGCTTCTATTTCGAGCCTCTCCCGCTTGGTTTTCAGGTACATGTAGTATGATGTGTCAGGGGCATCTTGTAGCTGCTGGTGTAAAGTCGACACTGCACAATAGTATTCCCGCAATCTTCTGTAGTCATCGCTGGTAAGGCACTGCTGGAACGACGAAAACAATGATGACTGTTGCTGAAATCCAACAGTGCCCTTATAGAGTTCACCATAGAGAGAAGGATCATACCAGAGCAAACTCCTAAATGTTGGTTTTCTTCTCAGAAAATTGATTTTGTTGTCAACAAATTGGCAGGCCTCCATTATCATCTGTAGTTCCAAGAATGAATTTATTGCCTCAAACTTCAACTCCACTGGTGCAGGAGGATGGTCTAGATATTTTTCCAAGATTAGATTTCTTGAAATGCAGGACTGGTGGAAAGAAACCTTCTGATGTTTTTCGAAGTTGGAGATAAAATGTTGGAGCATTCTTTTGCATTTTAACTGCAGGGGACCAAGTTCTGCCAAGGAAACTGCATGGTCGGCCAGCTTTAGAGTGTTGGAGATGTCAGTGACACTGTACTTATTCTGTTCATATGTGGTTTGTTCATTTGATTGATTGACTTGACATGGCTGGTCTCTTGGTCCGTTTCCTTGGGGACAGATGATCTTATTTTCCTGCAGTTTATTTCCATGATTCTGCAACCAGTGGTTCATGTTTGGTACACCAGAGGCAGTGTGGTGTGGTTGAGTGTCCTTGTTCACCAGATGTGAATTTGGCTCATTTCTGACTGTTTCAGTAAAGGTACTGTCTGGACTGACCCTTTCCATATTGCTCATTCTCGTCCTCTTTGATATAGAGCTGCTAGATTGGTTGTCCCCAACAGTTTGCTTGCGTCTGGTAGGGGCTACTTGGAAATGTACAGTATCACTCTGTCTATGTGTGGTATCAGCCAAACCCTTTCTGCTGTAGTGTCTTGTGTCGCGTAATTGCTGTCTGTGAACTGTACTATCTAAAGTTATCCATGCTGTTGGAACACGAGCCTCCATTATCGAGTTATTAACAGTGTCCTGCTTTTTGACAGTGAATTCAAATTTGGTTAAATAATCTCTAAGTTTGGAAATTATTTGTGTATCTGGAGTAGCTGAGAGGCTATTTTTGTCTTGTCCTTGCCAGGCTGAATGCAGATTGTCCTTTATCCCAGCAAGGTCTTCTTGTGCATCTTTAATGATTCTGCTGTGGAAATCTGATGTCGTCTCTGCAAGCGAGTTTATTGTCCCACTGCTTTTAGTATCCTGTAAAGAAGGTTGGCATTGAGAACCTGAAGCTAGCTCAGAAAGATGATTTGTGTTCTTTCTGAAGATCCCTGCAACATCATCCTTGGCACCTTTCAGTGGTTTTAAGCAGTTCTGACCTGCATCCGACATCTCTCTTCTTGAAAATAACCTCTTTTCATTTGTATCTGTGCTCTTCAGATTATTGCATAGTTCTCTGTCTTGAAGACTGACATTTTTATTTGTCTCCGCTGATTTGTTAGTGCTCAATACTCTCTTGGATAAACCACTACCAGAGTTGTCCACAGCATTGTCTCCAAGAATCCTGGCCTCGGGTTGTGTGTCTGTCTCATTATTCATTACTCTAGGTGAATCTGGAGTCATGGCTGTCTGGGCTTTGGCAGTGCAGCTGCTGATCACATTACCTGAGGTTATATTACTAGGGATATTTAAGATAGTGGGAAAAGGGCTACTTGTGTCCTCATAAGCTCGAGTGTTGTAATCAGGCGAAATCTCTTTAGTGTCACAATTGTCCTCCTGAGATGGCTTTTTCTGTAACAATGCCTCTTCCTTGTGTTTTGCTTCTGCACTCTCACCTTTGCCATTACTTGACTCATTACTTGACTCATTACTGCCAGAACATGTGACCAGGACGGATTTTTCTTGATGACTGGTCTTGTTATTGTTTGTTCCGCTATCTGTTTCCATTTCCTCAATTATTACTGGATCTTCAGACTCTAAAGTGATGTTTTCTTGTGATTTTTTGATATCATTATGGTTTGAAACATCATGATAGACAATTTCTGTTGATTGTTTGGCAGAATTAATGCACTGTTCTTTTGTTTGCGAGAGCTCATCACCATGTCTTCTCTTATTTTCACCGTCTATACAGAAACTCTCTTCAGTTGAAATACTAGTGGCATTATTATTCTGACTGGATCCCTTGTTCAGAAGTTTGCCATGGCTTTGAGAACCAGACTGAGACTGAGATGCAGCAGCTGAATTAAAGTGTGAATCAGAATCTTTGTCAACATCATTAGCTGTGGTACATGAAAGACCATTTGATGAATCAGAAGTCAACTTGCTAAATGAAGCTTGACCGCAAGAACTAATTTTTAAGGCTAGTTTTGTTTTAAGTTTCCTCTTTGCATTCAGCAAGTGACTCTTTCTAATATGCTTTGTCTTCCTTTGAACACAAAACGGCAATTGGCCTGATGTTCTTTTGCTCGGTACACTGGAGGTTGAGCTTTTTCTGCACAGAACCTTTGAACGTTTCTGTCTAAGGCGTTTAGAATTTTCAGTGAACCTATTTTCATTGTACCTCTGTGCCATGAGTTTAATCAATTCAGCATTATTGTTTCCTGTTCCTTTTACTTCATCACTGCATGAGATTAGTGCTTCTGATTTACATTTCAAATCTCCATTGAGATGAGCTGTGTAGCTATTGGTTAGCCTATTTACATGAGCAAAGGCTGCTAGCTTACGACCAAGGGATCTCAATTTTGAGAATCGTTCAGAAAGCGTAAGTCGTTCTGGGGGTGCCTGGCTAGATTTTATCTTAACTATAAGCTGGAGGTCTTCTTCCTTGGATATTGGTTCCTTTGGTTCATTAACATGACTATCTGGTAGATTGATGACAAGGGTTTTTTCCAGACCTTTTGGCCTGAGATAAGATTTATTGGAGAAAAGGTTTGCTCCATCTGAATTGGACAATAGCTGATCTAGCTGTAATCGTTTATATAACGCATTGTATATAGTGTTGTGTTGTTGTGCTTCTCCTCTCTCAACCTCTATAGACATCTCAGAATTTGTATCAGATTTAGAATGAGTCAATGCTTCCTTGTCTTGTTTTTCAGTACTACTTTGACTATCCTGACCTGGCTCCATTGCAGTAGCATCGGAGCAGCCACTGATTTCTGGTATATCAGTGGCTGAGATGTCGACACAGTGTGCCACGTCCATGGCTATAATGTGTTGCTCAAACTCAGGACAATCTTCTATGGTATAACTTAGTGTAGGCTTACGTGCAAAGGACTCTTTTGGACTTGTGGGTATCTCACTTTCATGGATATCTTGGTTATTTATCTCAACTTGTACTGAAGGACATAAAGATTGTGCAAAACCTTGTGTACTTTTGAAGGTTTTGCTCTTCTCTGAAGGATTTGATTGCATAGTACCCTGCATAATGCACATCTCTGAAATCTTTTCTTTTTCTTTTACAGACTGAACCACACCTCCATTTTGAGGTTCGGTCTGAAAATATGAAGAAGGGTCCAGCTCTTTTTCCTGCATACAATTTCCTTTTGGGTTACACATGTTCTGGCTCAACTTACCATTGTCTGTATTCAGTATATCTACTTTATTTCTCTCAGTGTCTGCCAAAACTGTTGTGGGTGTCAAATTAGAAGCATTGGCACTTACTGAATGTCTTGTATGGGACTGATTCACTTCACATTGGTTTCCTTTTGTCTTTAAAGGGGAATGTTGCAGTGTGGATGGGCAGACGTCATTGTTTTGGGGCTCTGTATGAGACAAACTGAATGCAGTTTCTGTCTCTGTGTCTTTTTGAAAAAGCAGTCCCTGTTTATATCTTTGGTGATGCATCTCATAGAAATGTATGCGGTCAATCAATAATTGCTTTTGCTCTGGGGTCAAATTTTCTTTGGACCATATTTTTGTTTGCCTCTCCTCCTCTGTCATCTTGAAATATGGAGCATATTTCTGAAATTTCATTTTAAATAACTTGATTGAAGGCATATTTTCAGTCTTTGGCTGTGCAGTGGGATTGGGTTTGCTTGGATCATTCAGTGAGGTTTTAGGGAACCTGCTCTCTTTGTGTTCCTCATCCAGTTCCCGTGACTGTTTCTCACAAGATAAAGTGAATCCGTTCTCTTCTTTTTGGTTTTGTGAGTGTGCCTGGTATCCCTGTTCCTCACACTCTGGAACACTAGATGTTTGTTTTTCTTCTGAGGTTTTCTTCTGTATGTTTGTTTCTTGCCTGGATAACCTTGGGTCCTTCACCAGACGGGATGAGTAAACTATAGTGGAGATTTTTTCTGCTGAGATTTGAGGTATTACCCCCAAGGTGTCTGTAGTACCTCCATAGATACTTGTGGTGCTCGGGTTGTGTACATTTGAAAGGAATGCAGGTTTGTCCGTATAGTTTTGCCATGGAATGCCATTGTCATAATATGGTAAAGAAGGATTGAAATATTCTGCTGTATTATAATAAGGCATATATGGCTGCTGAGGGATGAAAGGAGGAGGCTTTTGCAGATCGTTGTATTGAAATGGAGTAGCATCTACTCCATTAGCCTCTGCTCTTGGAGCTTGTGGCTGGCACTCCACGCCTGGGCAGCCTTGGGTTACAAAACGTTTGAATGTCACTGTGGCATTCTCTCCTTTGCCTGTTCTCTTAGCCACAGTGCAGCCTTTCAAATTCTCTAGAGGGCCTGCCAGGGTAGATTGGGAAAAAATCAGAGCTTTATTAAAATCCAGATGTGTGTCATCACAGATGGTTCTGAATAAACAAATGAAAGAATTGTTGTTTAATGAATTAGTGAATTCTTATTGACAAGTTTGTCAGAAGAAAATATTTGATAAGGAGTGCTTTATCATACCATGCTTAAGGCCAGCAGAAGGTTTAGTGGGTGAAACAGGTGGACTTATGGATGTTGGTGCTGAAGTGCTAATGTCTGGAGCAAATGAAACCACAGCATATGGCAAGCATTGCCTTGGCCGTTTGTTGAGTTCCTGGTTTTCATTGTAGTCAAACAGAAACACCTGCAAGAATCAAATAGCAACAATATAATCAAAACACTTGGCAATATTGTTTTTTATACTACAGTGCTTTTGAATTCTCAAATCGAATTGGTGTGTAGGTGTTGACTATTTTTCTGTAACAGCAACTCTGACAATAGTGTCAGCTGTAATTCAGATCACAAGTTTATATTCCTGCACTCATTCTAATGCGTTATAGTTTCTATAGTAACAGCTAATTCAAAGCAACCTGTATGATAAACACTATAATCACTGATATGGTGATATGGTGAAGGTTTCTATAAGGAGATGTTTATGCAACATTCATGGAAGGAGTGTCCAGTGTCAGGTCTTTGTAACAGTACATTTTTCACCACAGGAAAGTCTGAGGACAGTGGATTTTACACTTTCTTTTTAACAGTAACATGATATGCTGGGGGGATTTTTTCTTATTAACGAGAGAGAGAGAGAGAAAACTTCCTGTAAAGGGGAACTACTGTCTATAGCTGCTAAAACGTAAGTATTAACAGGAACTAACTTGTTTTGTGGATGTTTCATACCATTAAATGTAACTATAAACTGATAAGAATAATGTCTCATTTTTGTAATTAATAAAAATGTAAGCGTTTTCGCAAATTGCTGTGGTATGAGTGGAATTAAACACTTTGGGACGTGCAATTATGGTGGCATCTTACCAACTCATCTTTGATTATTTTTCAATAACATTACACCTGTCATGTTATATTCTTTACTTATCATTTTGTGCCATTATAAAACCTACCGATGAGCCCAAAACTTGTTGGGAAAGACTGTCACGATAAGAAACAGCATCTTTTGCCATGTGACAGTCAAAGCCAACCATAGGGTCTATGGTTCTGTTCCACTCCAAACTTGGTACGACTTTTTTCACCTTTCCAAAGAGCACCTTCAGTATTAAAAAAAACAAAACATTAAAATCATCATATCAGCATATCAATAGCATCATATTAGTTAATATAATTTAAACTATTAAATATCGGAACAGCAGGACAGACTGAATAACAGCTTTCAGATTTGCTGGGACTTAAACCGACCTTGAAAACAATCAGATTTTTTCCACTAATTGTGCTTGCTGTTGCATGCTTCAGAGCCACATCAGCATGCTTAAACAAATAAACCCCATGTGAGGGCTTTCCCAAAGAATACTGGTCCTGGCTCCCAGTTCTTAGTCCAAACTGGTAAATTTGACTTGTTGCTTCATAAGATGCTACCAAGAAGCAAAAACGTTCTTCCACTTCTCTCCCATGTCTACCTTTTGTACGCATCTCTGACCTGCAAGCAAGAAATCATTAGTAAAGTCAATCAGGAAAACCAGTTGTTAACGAATGGTTCGTATATACTGTTACTTTTGGATAACCTTACCTTTTTTCGGAGAATTCCTTAAGAAACCCATCATTGTGCACTAATTTTACATCTTTCCACAGCCAGGTGTTGGCGTGCTCCTTCCTCATGTCTAATCTGGATTCTCTCAGTTTAGACTGAATGAGAGTGTGATCGCGACTGTCTTCTGGACAAGGTTCCAGGAGGACTGTTCAATAGAGTACAAAGACAAAAAAAGGGCACATTTAAAACTCACAGGACATGACTTGTTATGATGAAGACAATATAATGACTACACATCCTTTCTTCTCAGAAAGACTGCCAATGTGTGTTATGTATTTTTGGTAAGCTGGTAAAACCTTGCCCAGACACCCTCTTCTTCCTGGGTATAGTGAAGTTCCTCAATGCCACAGTCCCTGCTGGCTTAGTTGGGTGAGGTGTGGAAATCTCGATGGACCCTTTTCTTCCTCGTACTTCCATAGTTGCTTACTGAAGAATATGACCCTGCAAAAAGCAAATACACCTCTTGTAAATTTGTTGTATTTCAGTGCCCCCTGTTTTAACACGTGAATTTCTGAACACTGCATGACACTTCTTCTTACCAAAAAAAAAAAAAAAAAAAAAAAAAACGCCTCTTGCTAATGTGTGAAGTTCTACCCTTCTGTGTTGTAGAAGTGTTACTTGCTGGTTTTGTTACATCGACGGTTTGAATAGTGGTCTGAAATGACTGGGTACATCATTTACACACAAACACACACACTTTGTTGATTACTTTTGCCTGTCTCTACATTTCCAGTACAATTGTGAATAGGCAAATAATAACAAAACACTTCAACTGATCTGGCTAAAGACATTACATCTGTCTTTTTTTGAACAAGGTCAATTTGACCATTAGTAATTATTTCCAGTCCAATCATTTGTTTAGTATAAATTTTGAAGCCCACTGTTTCCTGAGTAGGCTCCCGTATTGTTCTGAGGTTTATCATCACATCTCTGTGTATGAATAATTACTTCAAAAACCAAATCTCACCAAGCGTCATGTCCGCAAAGGTCCTTAGTACACGGTTGTCCTAGTTATGGCATGTTTCTAATGTTGCACTCCTCTTTAAAACTGACCTTTGACTACACTCGGTAGATAAGCATTTGATCCTCCATTTGTTCTGTGTAAATCACGTGACTGCATGACTACAAACGTAATATTTTTTTTGAACCATATTTCCTTCAAAATGATAACACCAATAAATAATCTTACATGACTTGCTGCTGCAATATTTATGATGTCTGTCTGTCTATCAAAACACACAGATACAGTATAAACAGAGGAAACGGTTGGTTAAGGCAGCGTGTTGTTACTATGCTACAACGAGATCAGATAAGACGTGGAAATAACAGATATGGATCTCAGTGGAAACAGTGCTGAACACGAGCATGATGAAATGCAAAAATATACCTCTCACTGATCTATGGAGGAAAGCAAGCACTTGACAGTTTCTCTTTTTTTTTCACGCACTAGATTTACACTTAGTACACATTCAGAGATGTTACAGTGACAGGTGGAAGGATTAGAGAGAGTAATGTTAAGTGTTAAGTATTGAAAGTACACACCATTTATTTTAGATTTGGTGAACAAATATAATTTCCAAAAAAAAGTGTTCATTTCAAATCTGCTTATCGTTACTGAAATCTACCTCAGCTGAGCCCACCAATAGCCGTCAAATTAAAGACGATTCGTTTTTGTAAAACGTAATTTGTTACGATAGGTTTTGTGTACTCACCATTATGGAAAGCTTGCTTAAGGATGTCAGTAAGCGTGTGTGATGTGCCTTTGTAGGGAACTGTGCAGTTTGTCACTTTAGTTTGAGGAACATCAAGTGAGACACACCAAAAAGGAAATCGCTTGACCTCAAACTGTGAAGAGCTAAGGCACAGGAAATTACCCAGCACTGCTAGCATTAAAAACATAGGCTGGGCTTCTTTAGTGCAACAGCAGCATGTACTTGAACAGAATTAACTACACGATGGGCCCCAGAGTCAAAAGAGCAATCTCTAATCTTACAGACATCTCATTAACATCAGTAAATGCTGCTAAATGATGATTAAGAAAACATTTGATGATGCTCAGTAACTCATGTATCAGTGGACCTAAGTGGACGTCCTTTATATATATATATATATATTTTTCCTCCTTTCTTTCTTTTTAAAACAGCCACTTCCTTGCATATGACCTTCAGGACTAATTTGTTAGAATGCAAATGAAAAGCAAATTTATTCTTTTAATCAAACTGCTTTGTGTTATTCGTACAGGTCATACAGCACCAAAGGTCAGTGTCTAAACTAACACAATGAAACTATTAACATAGCTGAAAAGCATGTTGGCTGTAGGAACTCTAACTTGTCAAGTCGGCGTGTACCTATCATGTGAGCAGTAGCAGTGTAACAGGAAGTGGGGTCTGCTGAAACAGTTGCATCAACTGACCTCAGGGAGGTGAGAGGCTATCCTTACCCAATCTAAGACTGCAGTTTTTTTCATTACCACTTCCTCTTTCTGACTGTTTAATTAGAGCCTCAGTTTAAACCATGTTTAGTTGTCCCTTCAAGTCTTTATCTGTGAAATAAATGCATGAAATTTGCCAAGGAAAGCTTAAATTTGGTGGTTAGATCAGTGAATTGTGATTTCTGATGGATTACTGCTTTCCAGTTCTACTTCCACAGTCTAAACATTATACCAAACCTATGTTTGTAAAGCTCTCATGAAGGCTATTTATGACTATTACCAAAAAAGAGCGCTGACTTTTAGCTACAAGGGTGTGACCTATAGATTATATTGATTTAAAAAAAATAGGGCCATGTTTCATGATCCCGAAGCGTTGTAGAATTCTCGATTCTGACTGACCAGAAGGCGTTGATACATTTTCAATAAAAGCAGCTCTGATAGTAGCTCAGGCTGTATTTCAAATAAGTTTATATTAATGTGCTTGTTATAATACATTATCGCTTCAGCAGTAACGGCTCATTCACAGCGAATTGCGTAGGGGACGCCCAACATAACCGGAGCCTAAAAGAAAAAATAAATAAATAAATTCTGTTCTTGAACATAGAAAAAAATGTTTTCTGTTAGAAGTTTATTTCTCATTTACAGAAAATAACCACATTGTAGATTATTATTTCTATAACAGTATGCCCCATTGAGATTTATTCTAATTCATAACTCTCATAAAATAATTCTTTTGATAATTTTTTTGATGAAAGGTTTTTGCCTCATGGAAGAGTGCGCTCTGTTGTAGTATTCTACATCAAACCTTAAATAGTTACCTCAGAGAGTAACTGAGTGGCAAGTCCTTTTGATCATGACCTGTGAACACTTTAATCTTGCTGATTCTTCAGCCATTTTTAGACTCCAACATGGTACCAACTAATTATCAAACTGTCATGTGCAGTTGCCTGGGAAAAGTCATCAGATGCCATTGTGGCTGAATGCCAGAATGCCAAAAAAAAGATGAAAATGTTTTGTTTTTGTTTTTTTTGTTTTCTGTCTATAATACTGTGAAAGCTCAACTTTAAGAAACCATAAATATAGTTCACCAAAATGACATGGAAATGTTTTTATTTACTTAAATCCATCCTAGGCTACCTTCCACCACGTTGGGTAATTATGGAGCCAGTTTATGAAGTGCGGAAGTAAAAAAACTGCCTAAAG